>PHNY01259270.1:1793-26583 GCA_003724115.2 Anethum foeniculum
TATATCTGGAAAGTTCATAACTTGTTGCTCTTCCTCTGTTTATCCCTTTCACTATTAACTTCAAAATAAATTTTAGTTTAGTTATATTGTTAAACAAAAAAAATTGCTAAAATTTTGCTTGAAATATATTTATTCGTATGTATGTTTGAGTTGTTATAGCATTATTAATAATAAATTCAATAAAATATTTCATCAAGGAAATCCATTAAAAAATTGGAAGTGATCTAAAAAAGTCTAATAATATTGAAAACTTGATAGTAGTTGCAAAGAGGTTTTATGCTTTTTTTAAAACTAAATAAATAAAAAGAGTTTAATGGGGATTCAACTTTCAAGAAGAGTTAATTGCAGAATAGAATTTTATTTCAACAGTCAATAACGCACTTACCTTAAGCGCAAAAAGGACTAGAAATCCAAACAAAAACAAAGAGGAACAGATGAAGAAAAACTTTGCTGCTATTGCTATTCTGGTTTCTTGCAGAGAATCATATGCATGGGAGTAAAAATCTTAGCCTCGCCACCTCTAGTCAAGTAATCCGCAGTTACACACAGCATATCATGAACATCCACAGTCCCTTTCGGTGCGATCCCCAAAAATGATAAAATCACAACCAGAACATGGTTCCTCCAATATGCAATTCTCCCCATTTTTAGTCTTGTCCACCATGGTCCAGCTGGTGGCTTGGCAAAGTCTTTCTCTTTAACAACTTCAAACCCAACTTTTTTGGCTATCTTAGATATGTCGCTATAATGCCTCAACCCCGGTAATGCATTACCTCTCTCAACCTCTCGTACAATTTCTACATGTACCTTGTTATTGGCATCGTAAAATTCAGTAGTCACCCACTCATACGAAACATATAAACATCCGGGCTTCAAAACCCGATAAATTTCAGCGTAAACATCTTCCAGTTTAGGTGCATGACAGGTAGCTTCCATTGCATAAACTCCATCAAAACTATTATCATCAAAAGGCATTTCAAGAAAGTTTCCGCAAACAACTTCACATAAGGAATCTAAACCTGCATTCTTATTATGCATACGTGCACGCTCCACTTGATACTCGTTAATTGTAATGCCAACAATATTAGCACCCGAATGAGAAGCAATAGCCCTCATAGGCCCCCCAACACCACAACCAACATCAAGAATTTTATCACCAGGTTTCACATTTAAAAAATCTACAGCTGTTTCTTCGTGGATTTGAGTAGCTTCAAGATATGATTTTCCAGGTAAAGATGGTGCAAAATGAAAAGATTGGCCCCAACCCCATTCATAAATATCAGTAACAAGATTATAAAAAGTGTCCACAAAGGCAGGAACATTATCAGTTTTTTCAATTTCTTTAGGACGTTTAAAGAAAGACCAATACTTGTTGTAATTATCTTGGACTTTGTCGTCGTCGATTGAGCCACCAGAGAGGTCGATGGCCCGTTTGCCCTTCCGTTCAGGGGAGCCTAAGATGCAGATGAACCAGTAAAGGCCTCCCCCGATTACTGCAGTGGTGAATAATATAGGGAGAGTATCCATGGTTGTGCGGAGTATGCATGTACATACATGGTTTTATATAGAGATAAAGGAGTGGAGCGGTTGCATCTATGGCACTCCCTGACAGCCGGCCGGGGATTCTTCGTACATATGTGCATGTACATTTATGATGTGAATGTCATGTTTCAGTAAACAAGCCTTTTTTTCTCATAGCTAGATGTGCTAGTTTCGTTGTGCATGTCATTAGCATTCCTGCTCTCTCTGTCTTATCTTTGTGGTCATTTTATGCATATGATTCATCACCCTGCCGTCTTTTTTCTGTATTTTCTCTTTTGGCACTCAACTCAAATATATTCTTTAGATGTTTTTGTTTCATTCCTTGTACAGTTCACATCTTAAGTGCACTGTTGTCGATTTGCCCACTGTTCCAGGGTGTTATCCCTTGATAATATCTGATTACCAAATCCAGTAAACACAAGTCTTAAGGGCCTTCTACACTACCTTCTATCATATTGCATATACATTATAAGAGACGGAGCTGTTGATTTGAATATTCAAATACTCCACAGATGTAGATAAACTGAGTTCAGAACTTCAGAACAAACAGTCAGGCTCTTGACAAAAGCCATATTGACCTTTTGATTGAAATATCAGTAACTGAACCAAAGATTTGTAGAATTTCAGATAGTTACATCAAACGAAATGATGAGAAAAACACGACACCAGGTTCAGAAGTTTTGAAACTTATTCCTTATACTATGTACAATTTATGAGTACTAGAAAACAAAGGGATCCCAATCATCAATCAACCAAAAACATCTTCACTGGAGGAATAGTCATCAGCTTCTGAAGAACCATCACTGTTAGCATCATACATAAGCTCAAGCAGCTCATGACGTATCATTGACTGCTGCTCATTGTCCTCAGAACTTGTCCTCCGCCTTTGAAGAGAAAATAGTTGCAACATCAGGTCCTCAGGTGAAGCCATGGACATCCAGCCCCTGGCCTTAGGTCTCAGCTGGAAACAGAAAGCAAAAAAGTATAAGCATCAAGATAATCAGCACGTGCTCAACTACTTATCATCAAGTCAGTCATTGGCATGGTCAATAACAGCTATATACACCAATTCTCTAGCTAAGTGTGCAGGTAATCAGTGGCCTTCAAGTCATTAATCCATGGAACAAACATCACCATCACCACCAAAAGAATATTCAGAACAATCAAATTTTTCATCGTTAACAAATTGTTAATAACACGAGTAAAGCTCCTCCATCTCCTGTTCTCCACCTCATTCTCCCACCTCATCGTCATCGTCATCAATATCATCATCATCATCAATATCATCATCAACACCATCTTCATCATCATCCTCCTCCTCATCATCATCATCAACACCATCATCATCGTCATCATCATCGTCATCGTCATCATCATCATCGCCGTCGTCGTCATCATCATCACCATCACATTCAGAAGAACTGTCACCGCCATCATTATCAGAGTCATATTCCTCCTCGGTGAAATCAAAAAAGTAATCCTCATCATCACTACTAGTAAAGAAATGACCTCGACCAGGCATCAGAACCTTGTGCAAAAGATACAAGGCAGAAAATTAATACTACCTCTACTTCCCCCATACAGTTCGTAGACTTTCTAGCAACCACACAATTTCTTTTGACCACTAGAAATCTGATACATACAAATCTGACTATAGAGCTTCAATTGACGGGGTTCAACAGTGAAAATAATAAATAATCTTGAAACAAAAATAAACTATGACAAAATCAGACAAATGATTCTGTGGTCATCGATGTTTGAAAAACAAAGATAAAAATACTTCAGAAACAAATTTAAAATAAAAAGAAGAAGCAGGTGTTGTATAGACATCTACATCGGCAGGGAAGTAGTAACTTTTGTGAAGGTACAAACAAAATTACATAAGTTTTTTTTTTTCGTTTTTTTTGGATAGGTGAATAGGAATAATTTTTACACTGAAAGGATGCATTAGCAGTCTTTGTACAGAGAAGATTGCTTAAGGAGAATATTGCATCAGGCTACCATGCATTTTTTAGAAAATGCATTGTGACTGGAGTGCAGACCACAGTAAAGATAGTCAAGTTTCAACAATTATTCAATAATAATAAACAAACATACCTTTTCGATGTTTTTAGGCAGAGTAGCTCTCTCAGCAGCTTTTGGAGTCCATATTTTTATGTCACTCTCGATCCCACTGCTAGCCAGTGCAGTTGTATGAGGATGCGGCTCAATACAGTTAACTACTCGCGTATCTGCTTCCATTACTCGTAAGAGTTCCCCAGTTCTCTTCCTCCAAATGAAAATCCGCCCACAATCTGACCCACTTACAACATACTCACATCTAGGACCAAAAAAGTTTACACCTTTCACTGTTTCACGGTTCCGATGCCCCTTGTAAACTTGTGGAGAAGCTACGACATTAGAATTGTTATCTGAAGAAGATTCAGCCACGGCATGATGAGATTTGACTTCATCAGCATCACTGTCCATATATTTAGGAGAGGTTAAATCTGGATCAGGTCCTAATCCCATGTCCTTCGTGAATAAATATATGAATTCATCATTGTAAGTGGCAAGTAGCTCACTTTGATCGGAGAATGCCAAACCAGTTATTCCCACCAACCCATCCCCAATTAAATGTTGAGGGCAAAAGTAGTCAGCCGGCTGACCAAAATCAGACGAGCCATCCCACTTGTATTTCCGAATATCATAGAGCCTAGTATATTCATCTGAGCCTGCAACTGCAAACAGGTTAGGGTTCCTTGGGTCTATTGCAATTGCATTCAAACGAACAACTGGCATTAGACCATCTTGGACAGACTGGCAAGTAAAAAGTTCTGTAGCAGCTCCAGTTCTCAGATCAAACTGCAAGACATAATATTAATCAACCCATTGTGTTACTTAAATATGGATAAGCAGAGAAAGAATGACTACATACAAATCAAAAAACTAATACATAATCTTAAAAGCATGCACTCAAGAGAAAATCTATAACAAAGATTGATTTATATTAACTACACGTGTCACTCTTCAGCATCAAACAAGATCACTAGTTCAAGACATCCAGCTTACCTCTTATGGGTCTCTTCAAGATTGGACAATATCCATGTTGGAAACAGAAAATTAAGACATGTTCAAATTTTTAAGTTTGTGCTGGCTAACTCCGTTCATATGGAAGTAAAAAAGAAAAAGGGAAGAAAATAGAGAAGAGCATGACAAAACATAAATCCATTGAGAGACTTGAGAAACGATGAAAAATGCTTATTAAGGACAAATAGTTGCACGTACGATCTCAAAGTTTGCTTCCTAATAACGTGTCTATCCATTCATACATTAGATAGACGCATTTCAACAATGTATACATGTCAGGATAGTCTGAATTTACAACACTTAGACCTCAATATATATCTACCCCTGACACCAAGCCCACGGCACATGCCCTTGCAAGGGAATACATTATTCAACAATTATGCAGATCATATTTGTTTTCCTGAATCAAATTTCAAGTTATGCTAATGTAGGCGGATGGTTATACAAAATATTGGTACGAGTAAAGTTTGACAAAGGACTCTACTCACGTGTTGGACCAGTCCATCTTCACCACATGTATAGAAGATATGAGGGCTTCCAGGTTCAATTGCCAGCTTATGAACTCGTCCTTGATGTTTGGCTAACAGTTTGGTCTCCACATGACCACGTTCAAGGATCTTAGCATGCCTCACCTATACAAAACAATACAAAGAATTACTTTCAAATTTCACCCACATAATCTTGAAGAAAATTTCAATACAAATAATTGAAAAATCCTAGATATCGATTAGATTACACATTCTTCACCAACTTCAACTTATGATAGAGTCACTTCTGGTGCTCCCACAGAGTAACGTCAGAAAAAAAGATACATACCTGCCCATCAGCAGCACAGGTGACAATGCTTCTGTCATCCGAGAAAGGCATGAATTTTGCTTGGAAGACATTGTTATTATGACCAGTATGAAATGCGAGTTTAATGTGCCCACATTGCCAATCCCAAAGTATAACCCTGCGGTCATCAGAGCCTGAAACAAGAATATCACCATCAGAACTAAAGCTTACAGTGTTGACGCAACCCCTGTGCTTCTCCAGTTTCCCATGTAGATCGAGACGCAGCACAAGATCCTGAAAAACAAAATAAACCCTCTCAAAAACCGGGAACAGGAGTTAAAGTATAAATAGAATAGAAACATGATGGCAAGGTATTAATTAATTCTAACCCAAATTAACAATAATAACCAACCAAAAAAATCTGCCAACTACTTAAACTGATCCAATTAAAACTCAAACCACTTACAATTACAATCCTAAAAGAAAAAAAGTACACTCATTACTACAAACAAACGGAATGGGAAAATAATAATTCTTGAAACTGACATCAAATGAGAAGTAATGGTTGCAACAAATTTCAATATTACTAGCTTGCAACAGCATATAACCTACATTTTCTATCATGACAACAACTAACGCCTAAATTAACATACCGCACATCAGACTACGTTTAACATAATGCAAACTAATAAGCAAAACACACCGATAACAACAGAACGATATATAGCTGCGTAATCAAGTAAAATATCTGACACTTGTTCTTAAATTCATAACTACTCTCTGGCATCCCGTTGGAAATTAAACTAACTTGTCACACCTCAACTCACCTTGAATCCGTAAATTAACACTATTTCAGTACTTTCTATTCGAATTCACACTTGTAAATACTCAGAGTGTAAAGCTGTAAATTCATTTCAAAATGTACGATTTCAATAACACGGTAACTTATACGTATAACAATATTCTAAACAAACACAAACGAGTATTACAGTGCACAGATACTCACATTCACTTATTCCATACACACACATACATTGAAAGTGAAATAAGAACATTTATTTATCAGCTTAAAAATACACTTTTTCTAGCTACCCAAGAATAAAAATATAAAACAATCGAGATTATTAATATATCGAAAGAGGTTATTAATTTATCCAGTATTGAGAAGTAACCTCAGAAGCAGCGAGGCGGTGAGCGAAGGTGCGATTAGAGATCTGACCGACTTCGCGTTTCCAGACATCCACAACCGCCTTGTCCAGGTTGTTGCAAATCATTGATCTTGCTCTCTTTCTCATTCTCTCTTTTCTTTTTCTTGTTTAAATCTTTTTTTCTTTTTTTTTTTTGGGTTATATTTATTTAATTTAATCCGATGCACTATTCATATTATATAGACATGGGCTACGACTACGATCGGTGGGTGTTTTCTAGTCTAGAGATAAAGAGGGGAAGGGAGGAACAGATTCGAGTGTTTTTGTATGTTTGTAATTGTAACTATCATTTACTATCCACACGTGGAGAGGTTATGTCAATGGTATTACTGTTGTTTTTCATTTTTCTTATAAATTTTATACTAATGACGTCATGACTACATAAGAATGAGGATTGAATTTGAGTGATTTTTTCTTAGATACAAGTTAATACATACTTTTTCCTTGGCTTCTACAATTCTATTTGACGGTCAATTATCTTCTTTTTAAAGATTCTTTTATAGAATTATTAATGTTACATAAAATTGTTATCATTTGATCGGGTTAATTTTTTTTTTTTTAAGGGATATTAGGATATGATGTTGAAATTCAATTTGGAGATAAAATAAACAAAAAACAATTTTAAAGAGTATTTAACTAGATACAATCATAACCGATTAATCTAAAACTTGTTTAGGAAAAATAGTGCATGCATCTTTATTGAACTTGTTACTTGTAGGCATTTGCCAAATTGTTCAACATTCTGTGCTCCAGTTTTATGAAGGAAACAAAGCATATATTGCACACATCTTAGAAAGGAACAAATAAAAAAATAGGAAAAATAGTGGTGCATTGCGAGTACCAAAAATTCATTTAGGCTATCAAAAATTGCCATTTGTGGGTACATTGCATTAGGGCCTGTTCCACTTCACAATTTCATCTATTCCTACTTTTGCTTGAAACTCTATTTCTATACAAACGTCTAAAAATCCTAACATCAGGTACCACTACCAGAGTGGCATTGGATGGATAATTTGTTTTTGGGGAACACAGGATACCAAAAATTGTTACCCTTACTGTTTCATCCAACCAAGAGAATCTTGCTCATTTTCTTCATCCGGGTGCTCATGCAAGGCTTGAACAATATTATATACTAGCAAGTGTTTCCTTTTTATCACTTGATATAACCAAGTCCTGTAATAGCAGGCATGGCAATTAAAAACAAGAACAACTGCATTCCTGTCTTACTTAACTGGAGTACTAATAACAGCCTCAGGGACCCATAAAAACTGGTTAGAGATGAATGCATGCACATTTCTAATATTCATTTTGGGTCATCATGATCAGAATCTCATTTTAAAAGACACTTTGTCCTAAAAGTTTCAATACACACACACACTTTGTCCTAAAAGTTTCAATACACACACACACACGACCGTAAGCAAACTAGAACTATACTTAAGCATGATTTGCTATTTTTCACATCACAGATGCATGGTACAAAATTTTCAGAGAAGTCAAACTTTGGAAAGGCTGGAGACGTAGCAGGCATTTCAAAAATCTGCAAGATGGAAGTGCAAGGAGTGAAATTTAACCATACTGTAGTTATTTATAACTTGCCAACTTTCTGAAGTCAATTAAATTGCTCTGTATAAATAAATCACTGGTAACCATTTTCTACCAAACAGAAGATGCAAGACAGCCACTTCATTATCATCTAAAGTTCATTATCCCTAAATAACTGAAGACATATGCATGACATGAAGGTACACGACCTTAACGAAAAAACAAGAGAATGAGTTTATAATTTCTTGACCAGCACATCACCCAGAGAATGACTTGTACCTCAATTTCATATTGCTGGAGCTTTTATAGACCCAAAACTTCGTGTATATCTTGAGAAAACCAGGATAGAATAGACATAAGGAACCCAGCAGCAAGAAAATTTAAGAATTAACTGTTTTGGACTTTGTCAATCAACCTGAATACGCTTCGCAAGCCTGTTGATAGATTAACCTGCACCCCTACACAAACTTCATGCATCTGATAAACCTTAACCAAACTTATAGTTGAGCAAATAATGGATGTGCACTGAAAACATTGATGTTGGGGATTCTTTGTGTTGATTTAGCGGATGATGAGATATATTTCAACAAACTAAGCTTCTATATACACTTAAATGCTGAGGTTCAAAAACGTCATGTGAGACGATATTTGTGGACTAAAACAAACTATCAATAAAAAGATCTTTCTGTTGCATTTAAAATATGTCGATCTAGAAAGCAAGAAATGACTTTAAAATACAAGACTACTCTTGTTTCTATCAACTTACTCTTAGATAATATGATAAATCTACTTGGTACACATACAGAGATAACTAGGTATACAGGCATATATGTCAAAGACATCAGTTAATAATACACGAAATCTAAGTTTTCTGTGTTACCTGGCCACCAGCAGAATATTTCAATAGTATGCCTATGTAGTTCTGATATGGAGAAAATGGCAACTAGTTTGGAGTTCCACGACTAAAAGTCAAAACCAAGGCATCCACCAAATATACATCTTCCCAAGATTTTCGTGTGCAACTGCTTCAGCAATCAAGCGACGAGCCTGACCTTCTACTGCAAGTGGCAAAGACGGTGCTGCTCTAACACCAACAACAACTCCTTGTAGCCGTGCTTCAATATTACTGATAGCCCTCTGCAGTTTTCAAAAAGCACAAGTTTGAGGATACATCTACAGCTTCTTTACAAGAGATTTAGCCAACTGGAAGAGATATTTAGACTAAAACCTTCTTTACAAGAGATTTAGCCAACTGGAAGAGATATTTAGACTAAAACCATTAAAACCAAGCACACACGCACACATATATATACCCACACATGTCTGAAGCTATTAGGTACACCTATTGTCTAATGTTCAACATTACATATCAGCCAATTAACTTTGCAGGATTGGGCTTCTTTTAAAATAGGGAAGCCGGTGACTTCACAAACATATCAGAGTGTAATATCTACAAATTTAAGCAGGAATCCTCCGAAATCTGTATTCCCCCATCCAGGCTCATTACAGTACCAGGCAGCAAAAATGGGCCTACTTATGCTCAATGCAAAAGATATATGTAATGATGAAAATGTCATTCGACTGGACGTCAGTTACTAAGTTTAGTTGTGCATATGATCATGAATGGAAAGGTGAAGAAGAAACCTGTGCATGGGGGTTCTGGACTTCCACCCCGCTGGACTTGTGTGACTTGGTCCATTCCACTAAAGGATCATGAATAAATGTTTCAAGAACACTCATTAGAGTTTCTCTATGTGTCCTCAGTACAGAAAGTGTAATCTCACAGACTTTCAAGAAGATGCCCTCATATCCAGTAATCCCCAAGCCATCAATCATATTCTGCAAATCAATTTCAAGGTTCCAAATTCAATACAAGAATCTAACTAGAACCACATGATGTGAAATAAGTGTCTTGAATAATCCACACTTGGACTAAAGTCAGAAATTTTATTTTTAATTAAAGTTGCTGTATACGAGCTGCAAATATCCAGAACTTCTTGTCATGTATTCTACTAAGTGTGGAGAACCATTTTTATACAAATTAGTGTGCTCTGTGCTGTTTAAAGAAAGATATATGCTTGAAAATTGTGAGTGATTTTTCAGTAACGAAGTACCCCCTCATTCCTATAAAGCAATAAGACTTGATTTGCAAAATCACGCATAGTTTATGGAGTGAGTAAAGATATAGTCAGTTTTATCATCAAAGAGAAATTGATGGTGTCATTATTTAACACCTTATCTGCAAGAAAGAAAAAACCTATTCAACTAGTTCGCGACCAAAGAAGTACATCGGCCTTAGTTTACCTGTGTAAGCCTAAAAGGCACCAGCTCAGGTTTCTCCAACAGTAAACCTTTGTCAAACAGGCAACTGAAATCAACATGAACACAGTCACCTGTTGTAGAATCAAAAAGTATATTCTCACCATGGCGATCTCCTAAGCCCACTATATGTCCAACCATTGACCAAACTGCAGTAGTCTGTGCATAAGCAACCCGAGCACGAAACCAAGCTGCTGGTTCAGAAAATGTGTTAAGAAACCATTTGTGGAAAACTGGAGGGAACATTGGAAGTATTTTTTTCTTTAGCATTTCATCCTCTGAGATTTTGCCTTGGCATTGATCATATATGCGCTTAATCTGTGGATTGGTTTTCTGTCTATCAAACTTTCCACAGCTTATATAAATGTCCTGGAGTATATGACGTAGCCCACGAGTGTGAGGCACCCATTCTACCATACCACAATCTTCTGTAAGTGGTATCACTGCAAATGTGCGAATATAGAGCTTTCTTCGGCGACTTTCAGGGGATTTGGATAATAAACGATTTATCATTGCATTAAATTCCATCATACGGGCATCTTTCCTAAGATCGTCTTTTGGTTTGCAAAGGAAAGGACGTTCAATACCATCGCTGCCGAGAAGAACAATCTGTGAAATAAAAAATGAATTATAATCGCAATATTTGGTGAAGGTGCCATGTCATATCAAATAAAAGATTATTAGGAATGAATATCACCAAAAAAAAAAATGTGAGTTGTTTGATATCAAGGGTCATTTTAGAAATAACACCTCGAAACAGTAAACTTGCAATCTTTGACCCACTTTACTGTAAGCATGTTGAAGGAGTACAAGAAACTAACCTTTTTCGGCCTCTGAAGTGATGAGAGAATCTCAGCCTCATCTGCTATTCCCAATATTGTTGGCAGATCTGTCGCAAAAATGCTAGATGAAAGTGCGCTGGTCAGTTTTTGTTCATAAGTGGGAAGACTAACAGTTAGTGATTGTTGAAGAGGCATGATGATTTCTAATGGCATCATCCTTTTCAAAGAACTGAATTCGGTCGAAATGTTAATCACCTTCGACTTCGATTGACCCGCATGGAAGCACAATCGAATAAGATGATCAATTAGAGAGGCGAACTGCACAAACAATGGTTTGCCATCTACAAGAGGAAAATCTCTACGCGCTTCTTGAATAATTGCTGCAGCTGCCTCTCTTCTCGAAGAAACAGTAGATTTTGAAACTGCTGCCATTATCCATAAAGCTTGTTGCGGAAATTGTTTAAGAACAGAAGTGATGATCCTTTTGACCAGTCTAACAATGTCGTCATTTTGGTGGCAAATTCTAGAAACTAGTTGAGGCAGAACTGTCAGCCATTGATAGGTTGGCAAATCATTCAAACACCCACGCATAATACCTGTTAACTGCAAGAGGCAAGAAGAAATTACAAACACATAAAGCATGAAAACGTAGATAGAAACACAATATAGCAAGGTGCTCACTTTCCCGTTGACATTTTTCATGTCTTTATTGGATGATGAGCCGCTCCTCTGATAGATGCTGCCGAAATCAAACCACAAAGTCAGCAACCTTGGAAGAGCTTGAAAGAGATTCCGGTGGCCTCTATGGAGTCCCTTTGCATAACATATCAGTGTATCAGGAAGGTAAGACCACCACAGCTTCTCTGTATTTGAACTCACAGCTGATAGCATGGTTTTCGTTCCTGACTCTGAATTCTCTTCTTGCCTCTTTCTAGCATCAACAAGCACCTCATCATAATACTTTGCCAGATAGAAGTACCCCTTCTCCCATTTTGGTTGCAGTTCCCTCACTCTAGCATACAAGTTTATCACATCTTCCTTCTGTTTTTGCCCTGTATAGTGTGTCCACCTTGAATAAAGAAGGAGGGTCTTTGCAATATCGAGATTCTCGTTCATAGCCTGGGTACTGCATGGCATACGGGATATATTTAGAGGAATCAGTGAATGGCTAGTGATTGAAGATATTGTGACGGAACCTACAACCTCCACAGGCATGTTCAGAAGCGACTGTTGAAGCTCTGCAATGGCGCCGTCGGATTGTCTAGTGCTCCACATAAGTTTTGCCTTTTCCATATGAACATTGGGTGAACCCAAAGCCTTGGCCTCTAAAATTGCTCGATTTGCCGTCTCATAATGTCCAGCCGAGCGACAAAGCTTTGCGTACTGTAGCCAGCAGTTGCCAACTTGAGCGCCAAGCCTGCTAGCTCCAAAAACCAATCTCCGAAAAGCCAAAAGTGGCTCTCTTGCCCAGATAGATGGCTGGGTAAATCTGAGTCGACTATCCCAGTTTTCCATTCTTTTTGCAAACTCCGGTTCGCTAATATGGAACAATTTATCCCTAAAAGATTTACCTTCAAGTAGACAGTGGAAATCCTCTAGTTCGTGCAGCATGTGAAGCTTAACAATGAATGGGTATGCCCGCGTATAAGAATCCATGCCTGCAGCAGCTAGAGGAGCTATCAAAGCTTGTTTTGACAGTGCAATCCTCTCAACAACAGAAAATTGGTCTTTCCTCATAAGTGCCTGAAGAATTTTTGCAACATCCATGTCGAACGATGCATTACTTTCGGAGCTGCTACAGACTAGACCTTCTTCATTAGCCCCGTCAAGAAACTCATCCATCAAGTCCCACCTTCCAAGTCTCCATGCTGCCTGAACACCTTGCATACACCATGTTTTCTTGTACTGGGGTATCCTAGATATTAACCCATCCACATGGGTTACCACAGCCTGCAAGTGACACATGTTTAATAAACAATTAAGGACATCTGAATGCCTTTGAACAGATTTGGGTTCCATCTGCAGAGCCTGCTCACAGGAAGTCAATACTTCTGCCCAGTTACCTGCTTTTTTATTTATTACGAGCTGGTCTTGTAAGCTCTTTGACTTGCGTAGACATGCCAATCCAGACAAGCCATCAGGCTCATCCAAACCACTGTATATTTCCATCAAGTATGTAACATCTTCATCTTCGAAAATGCCACCCCTTTCTGCAGCTGGATTAAAAGATCCTGACTTTTCCCGAACATAAGACTCAAAGTACAGTAAGGACCTTGCATAAGCTTGACACTTGAAGGAGGCCTTCGCAAGGGTTACCTTAGGAATGGCAGCCAAGAGCTCTGAAACGTATTTACACTGCACTAGTAACTGGTTCGAATCAGATGAAGGATCTTTACTTTGATCATTCAACTTAGAAACCTGTTGCTTAGAAGTGGATAACTGGAGAGACTGTGAAAGAGCGAGTTCCTGTTCAACGTCATCCATCCACTGGCCAAGACTATCAAGAAGTGTAAAAACAGCTTGGATACAAACTTCACTCTTTCCGGAACTGATTTTAGGAAGAGCAGCTGCATTAATCCCTGAAGCAGCTGACTCTAGAACATACAAGATCTCCTCTGTTATGCCCTGCCGTGCCTCTTCATTACCATGGCAGACAGCATTAAGGACTAGATATGGCAGCAAATATGTTGCTGTTTGCACATCATGGCGTACAATTCCTCGACATGCGGTAAAGATACTAGCCCGAGAACCAGTCGCATGGACAATAAGCTTTTTTATCCAGAAATAAATCCATGTCCTAAATGACATTGAAGGCCGGTATATAGGACCAACAACAGCAGAATCTGCCACATTTGGCAGCTGATATTTTGAGGTTAAGCAAGGGGCTATAATCTCTTTGACATAATTAGAGAAACGGTCCCAAAGTATCTGACCTCTCCCGTTCATTTTATTAGAAGCACTGTTGGTCCTGATTCCAGATACAGGAAACTTCGATGATTGTTTAACCTTGATTGTCTGTGATGTAGAAGCTGCAACATTTTCATCAAGGGATGCTTGACAACCTGCTATCTTCAGCAACTCTTGTATTGCCAATGCAGCTGAGTCCTGGATATTGGTGTCGGGAGCAGCTCTAAAAGCCCTGGCTAAGTGCTTGTGGATCAACTCAAAGATCAAGTCATCATCTGAACATGCAATTTTGAAACGCTGGCTTGAAAAACCCTTTACTTTGGCAGGATCAACTGCACCAAGCGCTCCAAGGCAATCAGCACAAACCAATTTCAAACGTTGTCCAACAGAAGTTCTTGATTCTTCAGCACATCCTTTAAGAAGAGAGGCAATCAGAGAGCTCAATACATCCGTATCTGATTCCCCTTCCCCATTGACAACAGCTGTAACATCTTCCCTTTTCAGGTTCAGCAGTTTGCTCAGCTCACACGCTACCATATACCTAACATTCAAATTCTCGTGATTTAGCCCCTCAACAACATCTAGCAACTGATCTTTCAAAGTAATTACCCCTCGCACTTCTTCTATTACTTTGTTTACTTTTTCTAGGGCGGGAATTCTGGGCAAAAGTGTGAACTCGCGGATATGCTGCTTTAAGATGGATCTATTTTCAAAGACAAGTTCTTCTAATATTTCCACAATTTTATTCATGTGTGAAGATGAGTTTTCTTTATCTTTCTCTAAGAATGGAGTAAGGGCAGCAAAAACTTGAGATATTACATGTTGAGTACTTGATGGTGATACCTTCCCTAGTTGCTTAATGAAGAAATGCAAAACAGCAAGACCTTCATTCTGAAGTGATTCTTTATCAACAGCATGCATGAGAAGAACCATAAGTTTTGGCACGTAAGTGCTTAGATGGGCACCCATCATGGCTATCAGCATTTCAATTCGTTTCATGGCTTGAATCTGCAATGAGATATTATCTGAATGAAGCATTTTTCTACTGATTCTGTTGAGAAGACCAGCAAAATGATTTCTCAGGAAGCCTGGAAGATCATCATCAGTATCAGTCAGGATTCCTGCGACTTCTTTTATCACCTGAGGTACCCTAGATAACCTGCAAGTAATTTTAAATTACAGTAAACAGATTTTCCTTCAATCAACTGACAAGTAAATTATAACATGAAGTAAGATTTGTGAAATCAAACTTGTATACAGAGATGGGTAAATCAAATAATCAATTGCGTTCATTTTTATTTCAATATTACAGTTGTGCCGATATATTCGGCAGCCATTTACTATTCTAGCCACCGCTAATTTTAAAAATTTTGTTTGACTAAACTCTAAAGGAAGTCAAAGGAACCTAAAAGAACATAAATTATAAGGTGCCAAGCTGTTGAAAATGTATTCAACGTGCCAAGCGGCTGTATATACAGTTGTGCACAAAACTAGTAGACATCAGCTTTATAATATATTGACACAGAAATAAATTGCGTACCTTTTGCTTGTTGCATCAATATCACCCTCATCCACAAAGCAGACAAGTTCATCTAAAAGTGCAGGCAGCGCAGCTGCAAAAATTTCCTGCTTATCAGATTTAGCGTGCTCGTGGTAAAACAGCAAAGCAGATTCCAACAGTTGTCTATCTGCTTGATGAAGAGCGAAAGCAAGCACCTTTGGTATCCAGTCAACTATAAGTTTTACCATATCTGTGTCCAAACACTTAGCCAAATTATTTAAGGTAACAACTTGTAGATCGTTACTATGCTGAGTTGTGACGAGTTTTGGAATAACAACAGGGATTAGTCGTTTAACAAGTTCATTCATTTCCACACTAAGAACAGAAGCTGCAAATTCATTGACCATTTCCGGCCGAGTTGTAAGCCTAAGACAGAGATAGTCATATAGCTCATCTCGAATATAAACAACTTTGTTAAGGATTTCTTCTAAACCTCCTCTAAGATGGAAAGAACAAGATCTGTGTATCAATCTTGAAGCAGCCATTCTCACAGTCACATGTGGATTATCAAGTTGATCAACCAACAAAATAAGAGAAAATAAGAAAATTTGATTGTGTGTATCAACTGTATTCATGATCTCCGACGTGGCTTCAAGAAGAGTATCATACAATTGGGGATCATCTGCTGTTGCCAGAGCATGCTTGATCTTGTCAAGAAACTTTTGTTCTTTAGTTTTAGTTCTTGCTTCTTCATCTAAAAACAAACAATTCAAAATATGGTCCTCAAGGAAGAAGCCAATTTGTGTACTGAATGCGTCTCTTACAGCCTTATTTCTGTGAAAAAGTAGGAAGTCAATGCATTTTATCCATGCAGACCTTGTTTTAAGAAGAATATCAGTGGTCCCATGTGCAAGGACTCGTCGAATCATTCCAACACAGGAAATTTGAACCTCTTCAGATGAATTATCATATAGAAGATCAAAAAAAATGGACAGAAGCTGAACATAATCGGTATTTGAATCAAACTGCAAACCTAGATGTTTATGATGATGCATGTCTAACGAATATAACCCAATACTATCTGCAACACTCTGATCACACTTTGAGCACCAAAATCCTCGCATGAGGTGATCTATCGACCAGTTTAGCTTCTTGCTATTCATTTTCAGGAATAATTTGCACTCAGACTCAAGAAGACTAACTCCGGTACAAGATCCACAAAGGCATGCCAGATAACCAAGGGAATGTGGAATGATTTTCCTAATCTGCTCATTATGCTCTCTCTCCAGGTACCTGTGCAAAAGCAATAAACACCAATGAGAATTTAAAACATTTCCTTGTAGGGTCAAAATATTGTAGAATGCCAAGCGGACAACAAGCAACAGAAACATGAAGCAGAAGAGGATACGATTCAGCCAGCAAGAACCAGAAAGGTCAGGAAAGCTTTTATCAAAGGTGCGGGATTTTTAAAATAAAAGTACAAAGGCAAACATGGTAAAAAATTCTTCCCCTTACCCCATCCTTTTCAGTATATGTGTCAGCATACTAGAACCAGACCAGAAGACTATCACTGGCATAGAAATAATGGCTTCCATCCTAACTACTTCAGCTTCATCACGTAGGCCCAAATCCAGCACTTCAAGATTACTTCCACTTCGTGACAAAGAGACCATCTTAGACACAATTTGAAGAGACAGACACTTTGCCTTCCATTGTAAATGGGATTCATTGATTCCATAAGAATTGTTCCACGGAAGCTTTAGGACATATTGCATGAACTCTGCAGCACTATTCTCATTTTGGAAAAGTTTGTTCTCCATGGAAAGGAAGCCTAAGTGCATGCAAGTATTGGACAGAAGGCAGTTGAAGTAATTTTTCTTTTAAAAAAATAAAAAGATAAAAGATGGCAATGTTACACTATATGAACGAAATTTGAAGAAACTTCCTTTCAGGTATAAGCACAAAGAACATAAAAGTAGGAAGATATGGAATATTTGTGACTTATACAGTGCACATACATTAACACAGTGGAGCAGTTGGGATCAACATAGATGTTTTTTGCCTACATTCTTACTGACTAAATCTTATTAATTTTCTAGGCCATCTCATTGGGGAAAATAATCCAAGAAAAACATGGGACAGATAACTCCTTTTGCATGACCCTGGTGACGGCCAGGAATAATGCAGGGATAATTCACAGGATGTGAGCAATAATTATTTGTAGCACAAAATCAGCACCCACACTGCTGTTCAGAGCTTCATTTTGACAAAGAAACATATCCTTAAAAGAAACACAGTATCCTAGAATAAGAGATAAAACCTAATCTGTATTCATTAATACGAACTGTAAGCAACTGTCCTGTTCAACTCTAGGAAGCATCTTACGTCAAAAAAAAAAAAAAAAAAACTCTAGGAAGCATCTAAAAATCAAGATGACGCCAGACATTCAGATCCAGAAAGCTATAGTACATCATTACAAATTTTACTGATTGATGTAATTACACTGTTAATCTTGCCCTCATATAAGATGCCATCCAGCCACATCTGACTTGCTAACATAGCTTCTAAAAGTTTGGCCAGATACCGGAAGAAAAGTACTAAGATGACTTAATATAAAAACTTGTCTTTTACTACCTTTGATTTTAGATATTTAATGTCCTTGAGTATGCTAAAGCACAACCGTTTAAGACTTGATAAATACTTATCTACACAGTACTAAATTTTATGTTTTCAAATATTTATGTTATGTTTTTTGTTAACTTACAATATAGGTTATAAATTCAGCTCCACTAAGCATCCTTGACAACTTATAGTTAAAGGGCGCCTGTACAAGTATAGTTGGACAGAGTAGTCTAGTATCAGTATTACAGATCTACAAATGGAAAAAGTGCTCAATCATTTAGGCTCAATCAATTGTCTTACGTTCTGTAAGCAGTACGCAGTGAATTGCCTCAAGAAATATGGATAACTCAAGTGTGATGGGAAGTCCTTGTCTGGCCTGTTAGATATAAGCACCTATTAACACAGGGCAAGACTAGATCATTACAATAACTAATTTGTACAGTAACCCACCTGCTCGCAGACCCAGGAAATCCAACCACGCATATGCATAAGAATGCATCTTGAAAGTTCGGTGTGGACATATCCGCAGAAAACAATGCACAGTGTGCTAAGAGCCATTAAGGCAACATCTGGTGCTAACGAACTAGCATTGTCATCAGGAGGTTGTAGCCGTTCAAGAAACAAAACTAGTGAGCTGCGCAAGTAATCGGAATATTCCTTTTTACGTTCAGAACTTATATAATTAAGTTTGGCCATATCCTGAAAGTCTGAAGTACATTCGACATATACTTCATTTTTTTTATGACGCTTTGCCTTGAGAACTTCAGGAGCCTGACTAGACCTTTTCTCTCCAACCCTCAAATTTTCAAATTTGTTGTTCGCTAAATGTGAAAGGTCCAAACTACTATTGCTTTTTGTTACTTCTGTAAAAAGATCAGGAACTAGTGAAGATAGGGCAGCCTGAAAGCACTCTGTGAATGGATAAAAAGGCTTTGAGGAACAAATTACATCAAAGAGAGATTCAAGCCTCCAGATGTGAGGGGCACAACTTTTAACTATTCGGACATATGCACTGCACAATGCAGCCTGTGGAAGCAGAATGATAAAGTAGAGAGTCATCATACATACCAAAGAATAAATTGAATACTACAATGAAGAAACCAGAATATTCAAAGTTCTCACAAAATATTGAGTACAGAACATAAATTAGTAATTCAACCTAACCTTTAACTCTGAACTTTTTGTTTTCTGCATTGAAACAGCAAAGACATTGACTATATCTGTAGCAGTAAGCTTGACAATGTCATCGGAACAAGTTGAATGAAGCGCATGAAGGCATTCTCCAAGGGAGGAATCATAATTTGTATTACTGTCATATTTATTATATTAGCTTATTAACATATTATCCCAGACATGACATCAAAAGACCTAGATTTTTGCCAAAAATATAACAATAGCTAGGCTTGCCAGACAATTCAGCAGTAAAATATCCTTAACTATTATTCCCACAACTTACTATCCAATTAAAGATTGACTGCTAGGGGACATGATAGATGGTGTGAGCTCACACTGATTTTTAAATTTCTACAGTCGGTCGTTCTGATCGCAAGAAGGAAAACTCATGCTTATTGCCAAGGAACATATTTGTAGGGTTATTGATAAGCGAAAAAGTTTTAAATGTAAGTCAATATCCAGAAAGCTACATATTAAACAATTTCCAGCAAGCACAAACGTTTCAAACCATCTTTCAAAAGAGTTCTGTAAGGATCAAAATATTTGGTAAATACAAAAAGCTTTCAAGTGTTTTATCCCAAAAACAAGGTTCAGCACTGAACTTGTGACACGCTAAATACATCATATTTAAGGTCCATCCGCCCTAAAACAAAAAACCACTTACAAGAAGTCACCAATATCTACAAACATCACATATATCATATAAGCTCTTCTATAAGCACGTATAGCCAATACTAATTTCCATCTTTTTATCATTTTAAATTTTAAAACCAACCATGTATTATATATTACCAAAACTGGACACAAAATAAACAAGCTTAGGCATACTCTCCCCTCTCCAGATACATACAATTCCTTTCCATTGAATACATTTAATTATCTGTATTCGGTTGGCTATTTGATATTAACAGACAGTTATTGAGAATGTAAGCATGCAAAACAAAGGGAAAAAACCTTAGAAAGAAAATATTAATAATAAAAAGGCGGTGAGTATCAAATGAAGAGACATACCTGAAAACCCAAAGTTTCTCCTCGTGCTCACTTAATATAGTGGATATTGACCTAATTATTTTTTCACTAGGAACCATCTCAGAATTCAGGACCGCTCCAATAACATGTGTAAAGTCAAAGCAAGCCTTCACCAAAATATATTTAGTAATATAGTAAGTGCTCCAAGTCTTATATTACAAAGAAACAGACTCTAATAGTAAACAGTATACAAATAAAGAATTTAGCAGTTAACGGCTTAACGCTTATTGATAGTATACTTCATAGCACATAGATATTATACTATTAGGGTCTTTCTAGTGTGTGCCCATGGGCACACTCTAACAATGATTTTTCAATGAGTTGGCTGTGTTTTATTGGTGGGAATTTTTGTGCATACAGGGGGCTCATCATAATTATTAAGAAAGAAACCAATCAAAATTTGCCACATAAATTGTTATTGTTTGCCCATGGGCACACCACAGAAAAACTGGTACTATTAAAATAGAGGATATTATCCAAACTGCTACCCACCATTTGCAAATCAGCATTTCCATAGCACAAAAGACTACATGCAGCCACAACACATGAAGTGTTGATGAGTCCTTCAACATATAGTGTTCCTTCAGTCAAAAATTTAGAGAGAAGCTTAATAGTCCAAGTAGCAAAAGGCTGCCACCTGCTTCTGCCTGTCAGGTTGATCAAAATACCAAAGCCAGTGCTAGGCTTGCTGCAAGCTGGAATGTCACTGAGAAGAGCAGTGCTCGAGATACCACTGAGGGATTCATAGAAACACTTCAAAGACACTTTACTGGGTTTTGAAAGGCTAGCAAGATCAGGCTGCAAAGCTACATACGGCAAATCTACATGAAAACATGATAGAAGTTTACTAACTGACATATCAAAATCAGGATACTACTCCCTCATTTCTAAAAGCAGATATGCGACTGGCTTTCAAATACTTCATTGGAGGATTTTAGGGTCTGAATATATATGTTACCTCTGTAGATGTAAAAGTTAACATTGCACTCTCCTGGTGAAGTAAAATTATTTACATATTACAAATTTCAAATATTTTCACTTTTCTAAATTTAAAATGTTGACTGCCAATATAACATTCTAAATACTGGAAGACTGCAGATTTAATAGATCAAATCAAATGTATCTCTTTTCTGGTATGTAGGGAGAATATTCTACTAGGAAAGCTAGGCAGCTTACGAAGTATATCAGAAAGGGAAAGCTAGGTTGAATGGCTAATTATAATGTAATAAAACAGTTCCAGGTCATCCACCAGATCACTTGCAAACAGCAGGCACAAGCATGAATGCAAGAGTGAAAAAATATAATACATGTCAAAGGTTATCGCAAAAAATAGGTAAGAGATTTACTACAAGGTGTAAAAGCATTAAAGCGAGAGGCAGGAGCGTGCTGTAAAATGATAAAAGCATCAATCAATAATATCTTTCCAGTATACATTATACGTTAAGCCTCCATAACTGGTCTATGTAAGTTGTGCGGTGAGACCTTCAATTACCAACATGGTGTCCATAAAGAATTGACGAAACATATCTCGATCTCCAGTACGCAGCAAAGATAAAAGGGATCCAACTGTTTCATAAATCACTCCATGGCGCGAGCTGAAAAGTAAAGTTAATCAGTTGACTTCTGACAAAAATGGAATTAGGAATGTTTGTGAGAGAAGATAAAAAAGTTTCCAAGCGCAATAAAACCATATAGTATTAGAATGTTATAAATCAATTTTAGTGTGAAAATGAAGCTTTGGCTGAGATTACTCAATTAAACCAACCATTAGCCTAGTCATTCAGGATATGTGAGCCCTTTAAGTCATTTAGCATTTCAGGTAGTTTGTTATGTTTGAAGTGGTCTTAAGTTGCCATTCATTTGGTTGTCGTGTTAGGTACGGAGTGCTCAGTCTCTTTATTGAAAAATGTGAATGCGGATCAGAAAAAGAAAAATGTGGCATAAACTGTCTAAAGGCCTGGACGGAACACAATTACAAGAAAGAACCCTGACAAAGAGCATCTCACATGCAATTTTTCCCGCCCAGTGTGTTTCTTTCACGACAAGCTCCGGTGGCATGGTGGACTGATTTCAACATGTAGTACTTCTGCATTAATAATATCAAAATAACCATATACTCTTTTGACAAATTTTTATTTTTCATTACCATTATAACACAATTAGGGATTTAGGACTTGCGTAAAAATTCCCTTTACTAACTTGCAACGAGATATATCAATTCCCTACTGTTGCATACTTAAATTCTGATGCATAGATGCTCCCAGTTGTTTTGCCTACTAATTGCTAATAGCACAGTTTGCACAATAATCCGAACATAACAATACAAGGTAAAAATAAATGTGGTAAAAAAGGTTTAGCCAATTGAACTCACCAGAACGAAGGCTCAGCGAAGAAAGGCAGAATGCGACAAATAACAGGCAAAACAGCAGCAGAATTTCCATGAAAAAAAACTCCAGGAATGTTGTTAGCAGTATACGTTAAGAGCTTCAAAATTGCAGTTACTTCTCTGTCATTGGCTATTCAGACAAAACCAAAAAACAATATAAACATAACAGTGTAGTGAAAGGTATAACAAAATCTAAAACCTCGTGAATTTAGCAGCAATTATACGGTGTGGGTGTACATAAGTGTAAATAAGTAATTATCAGATAAATAGGCTACGGTTAATAGCAGTGTACACGAAAAATAAGTATGAACATAACAGCAATTATACACAAACAGACCTAATACAATAATTGAATGCAATTATAGGAAACGATATATCATAATACACACACAGACCTAATCCGAAATCCGAATGCGATAATCGAATAAACACCGAAAAATGTACACACTATAATACACAATATAAGAATATTAACCAGAAAAATGTATAAGACAGCGATAATACGGTAAAAGCATACAGAAGATGTATAAAATGAGTGTGAATTTACAAAAAAACGTACCAGTAGAAGAAGGAACGACATAAGTGTGGAGAAGATTGGGAATAACAGCTCGGAATCGAATTTCCAAAGCGTCGTCGTATTGATCATCTCCCCCTGTATTGTTTTTGTTAAGTGGCGGTGTAGATGAAGAAGCTGCTATTCTTTCTCGAAGTTCGTGCACTAGACTTGATAAGTTCTTCGCCATTGAAACCCTCTCTGTTCCCTCCTTTTCCAATTGAAATTAAATAATTTCTAGTGCCGTTTTGTTGAGATTGATTAATTAATTTTTAAAATAATTTATTAATATTTTAAATTCTAAGAATATATAATTAATTCGCAATATAATGATAATACACGTTGACAAATAATCAAGTGCACCAACATTTATTAAAGAATAAACAAATTAATATCTATCAATATTAATTAAATTGATCTTTATTTTTTATTGACATTTTATTTGAAAATTTTATTATAAAGATAAATGAGAATAACTCATTGTTGTACCAAAAACTTTCGGTTGAGAACTCAAAACAAAAAAAAATCATATTATAAAACTACTACTACAATAAGCCGCACTTCGCGGCACCACTACAGTAATATTTTTAAAAAATTATTATTATTATTATTATTATTATTATTATTATTATTAAAAAATATGATAGTACAACATCTTTTTTACTATATTTGATATTTTGAATGTATTTGATATAAAATAATAAAGGTTAATTACCTAAATTTAAATACAATATAATGTGTTTTACAATTAAATAGTCTGAATAATAAAATTAACCTCTAAAATTAACTGATTCATAACATCTTTAATTCTACCCAGACAAAAAGCTGCATTCAAATCACAAAATCGATCAAACATTCCAAAATTATAAAATCAATCAAATAATAATAAAGGAGAACCAAGAATCAAGTCAAGACGTAATTCCAGGTGATGTGTTTGAAACTGTGTCCGACGTAATTCTGAAAAAGAAGGGTGAATTCCTTTATATAAGTGTCGGGAGACTTGGTGGGCAAGTCTGTGTGCCTGATTGGGCTTTCAAATACCTAAAAGATAGAATTATATGACTTGAATCTAAGCGATAGAATTTGATTCTAACTTATCTTATTCGCTATAATTTTATAAAAGATAAGGATTTGCTTCCTTGTAGAAAATTATGATTTGGATTTGCCGTCTACTAATCGAAAAGATAGAAACTGAGTCTAACTTATTTTATCAGCTATAATTTAGGTAAGTTTAGTTTATCAAAGAGATATAGGGCCCATTTGGGAAATCTTAAAATAAGTAACTTATGACTTAAATGTCATAAGTGACTTATATGTGATAAGTTATTTTAACAGATAAGTTGATGTTAGGTGTTTGGATGTTTCACTTATAAGTTGATT
>PHNY01259284.1:440-11640 GCA_003724115.2 Anethum foeniculum
TTTTTCTGCAAAACAAAGTAAATGCAATAAATTAACTAATAAAAATACGAGAGCGAGCAATAAAATAGGCATTAAAATATGTAAAATCATGCACTGATCACCAACCCGAAAATTGAAGAAAAAAATGAACCCTGAAATGGAACCCTAAATTGAACCCCAAATTTAAACTAAAACAGGAAGGAGTACCTTTTCAAGCTTAACCTCCACACTTAACCTCCAAATCTTCAAGCTTTAACAAATCTTCACTCCTTAACCGAACCTGTTCAATAAGAGGAAGAACTTCAGTAAATTGAAAAATAAAACAAATTGAGAAACAGAGAAGGGAGGGGATTGAAGAAAATGAAAGGTGAAATCGAAGGATTGAAGGTGTAAATCAACCAAATCGAGCTTCTAGAGTTTGGTAGTTGCAGCGGTTAAGAAAGGGGGAGACACCATTTTTTGTCTGAGAATGAATGAAGTGTATATGATTTTAGTTTTTAAATTTTGTTTTTATCAATTTTGTTTTTGATTTTTTTTAAATAAAAGGGGCATTAAATGACTATGGGGGGAAATGTTTATGGGGGGAAATGTAAAGGGGGAAACAAAAACTAAATTTTTGGCTAAGGGCGGGGAGATAAGGGAGGATGCGCGGGTTGCTATTTTTAAAAAAGAGGATTAGACATCGCTTCAGCAAAGGACTGATGTACCGGAATAACATAGACATCACTTTTTTATTCGGTGATGTAAATATTTCTTTTAACATCATTGGCTTTTCCAACCGATGTTTAACGTGCGATGTCTAAAGCAGTTTTTCTAGTAGTGAGGGCAAAAGGAAGGTGAAGAAGATTGATACAGCCCTGCTATCATTGAAGGAAGCTGACTCATGATTGGATCTTGAAGATGACAGTAAGATTCTAACATGAGAGATGGAATAATGAAATTTGAGAATCATCATCTTGAAGAGAAGCTACTTTGCAATCTATCATGAGATTGCAGAGAAGGAAATAGTGGAAATTCATCACTGAAAGTCCACTGAAAGAATGTTGATTATGGAGAAATGATACTCCATTCAAAATGCTGATAAATCAATCAGAGATCAGTGAAAGTACAGAATACTGAGGATGAAGCATTTCAGGAAGATGCTGATGAATGGATTCATAGTGCTCAAGGAAAGTCATACAGGAAGGAAAGAAGTCACAACATTAGATGAGTCTAATAACTCTAACTATGCTGGTACCTCATCTACACAGAAGAAGCATCAGACACGGGGGGAGCATCAGACTCAGGGGAGCATGTATCTTAGGGGGAGTATCTCATGTTGATCAATCTCATCATGACTTGGTGCTTCAAAGAGACTTGTGAACCTCTCACTCAAGTATACAAGTCAATCAGTAAGTCTGTATCTTAGTAGACTAATGTGACATAGTTTTGGAACAACGAAGAACAAAGACTTTCTGACAGCTCTTATGGATATCTTCTGAAAAATCAAATGAAAGAGGCTACATCATCAGAATATCAAAGCTGATCACTATCTCAACCTATGCCGAATGAAGAAGATCATCTAAAAGTTAGTATAACATTTAGACTTAGGTAAACCTCTGTAACCAAGCGATGCAGCAATGATCAGCATCAATGCTCAGCAATCTCAAAAACTGATGAGTATTAATGGTGATTTATTGGGACATCATTCTCTATATGCAACCAATAGAGAATGGCAATGAAATAATTGTGTTCCAATTTTTAAGTAAATTTCTGAAAAACTTACAAATTTAAATAATGAAGTCAATCTTCACAGATTGATGAATAATCATATAACATTCCATTCTTCAATTCTTTAATTAAACCAAGTTTGTCAGAAATCTACTTGCAGCAGTAAATTTTCACCTGATTTATAATCAATATTCTTTAGTGTGATAATTAGCTGAAGTATGTATGTGTGTGTGTGTATTCCTGTATTTATAAAGTTGGGAATTTTCACTTAGTTGAATATTCAAAAAATTTTAATTTACTTTAAACTAAAATCTTCAGAATAACTGTTTAAGAATCATATAGTTCTTATCAATTTCAGACTATGCAACATAGTTCATTTGACTATGCGATATAGTTCATTTGACTATGCGATATAGTTCATCTGACTATGCTACATAGTTACTTTTCAGACTATACGATTTAGTTCAGATTCTAACTTGATTTTCTTTCAATATAAATTGGAGTTAAATTATTCTGAATTCATATTGTGATATATCAAATTACTAATTAATAGTAAATTTGATAAATCATAACTCTCGAATTAATTTGGAAAGGATTTCGAGAACTCAAATGGATTTGAGAGTTCACGATATAGATCATATCGCGAACTAGTTCACGATATGATATATATCGTGTAGTTGATAATTCAAACTGTTTTAAATTGTCTAAATATTTTTAGTTCTCGAAATTACACCTTAAACAATTGATAAACATAAATTATTATGAGTAATCATAATTTAATTTATGTGAAGCAAGATTTTGCTAGAAGAAAACATTTGGACTTCTCGACATGGCATTTCTGTGAGTACACAACATGATATATTGAAATTTTATACAATATTGGATTTTGAACTTCACTATCTAGTTAAATCCAAAAAGTTTTATTCTATAAAAATCTCAATTTTCACACTAAATGTGTCAAGCAATACATAATTATTTTAAACTCAAAATTCTTTTTCTTTTAGCAAATTCTTGATTTATTCAAGACTCGTTCGTAAATGTCTTATGCTTACTCTTGAATAAATGATTGTGAATTATATTGTACAGTCATACACTCAATTTCCATTTTTCAGACTATACGATATAATGCACTAACACATCGATTGGAGATAGATTGATAAGATGTTGCAGGAGTGAAATGATATTAAAATCAGGAAAAGAAGAAAAAGAGTGTATGAATGAAAAGAAAATTTGTCTAAGGTTGGCGAATCAAGATTTAAAATTTTTATCAGATAAGTTTTACTTTTTTTTATGCACCCCTTTACTTGATGCAATGATGTTGGAGCTTGTGAGAGTATATGCCTTGGTTAATGTGCTTGCATGCTATGTGTCTTACTTGATCATACTTGAACTGTGTGCATTAAGTTTAATTCACATAATGTTTATGTTAGAAACAAGGTCCTCAAAACAACTAGGCAGAGGGGATGAATGACTAGTTATAAAACTCTTTTCGAATTGAAAACTTTAAACAAAAATATCGAGTGATTCAGTAAGTAAACAATAAGAACAACATACGATATTAATTCAATTTACTTTATATTAATAAAGCAAATCGCTACTAAAGCCCTAAGATAAACCAGTGAAGATATATCTTAGCTTCTCTCAAAAAATGAATTCTCAATTTTGCTTACAGAGAAGAAAATAAAAACATAATACAAAAATATATATTTCTCTTCTATTCACTAAAAGAAGATATGCACTGAATATATATTACATCTCATAAGCCATACAGACACACTTTCAATGAGCGGTGTCTCGATCCAGTGAAGGCACGTTACCCCTTGTATGGGCCCCTTGTCATTTTGTTACCACCTTCCCGTATTGTTAGCAATGTGTCTCCTTTTCTTTCTCTCCAAGTTTTTCTGTAGATTTGACATATTTCCTTGGACCACCTCCATGTACTAGCTGCTGCAGTGATTGTTCCCCTTAACCTTTGAATTATACCTTTATTTGTCTTGTAGTAAAATTGCCCAGCTGAGAATATCATGAGCTCAGATATTATCTTGACTTCACTATACTATATCGCAAGGTAGTTCAGGCTTTAGACTTCACGGTATAAGGACTTCACGACATAGTCTAAATGCCGACTTTGCGATATAGTAGACTTCACGACATCTTCAACTATGCGATATAGCATTGCACAACTTCACTACATAGCTCTCTAGACTTCACTATATTTGACTTGGAGTGTCTTCTGCAACTTTATTTAAGTTGTTCTTCATTCTGCTGCTTCATCAATCTTTGATTGAGCTTCTTCCAGAAATATTTATTTCAAACTACTATTTACAGAATGTTACACTGACAATTCCTAAGCTCATTATAATTATCGAGCATTCTAGAAGAAATTACATAATGCAAGTGACAAGACAAGTATTGTGGGAACCTATCACTACTCCAAATAGTGGAAACCATTTGACCATGTAAAATAACAATGTCACTTGAGTAGGCTTGTTATGATAGTATAGACCTGTCATGTGCGCAACAGTTTAGAATCCTGGAACAAAGTTGATTTTATTAAATAACATTTTTCCTTTAGAAATTTAAATGAAATTTGTTTTTTTTAATCTCTTGCATCTCTTAGTATTCTCCTCGTTCTTCTATAAATCAATAGCTCAAGCATCTTTGCTTCTCACTTATCAAATACAAAAACCCTTTTCATCTCTACCTATCAAATCTCTTTCATTTCTCTTATTAACCCTAAATAGAAATCTGCGTTAACTATGCTACCTTCGAGGTCACTATTGATGGTGACACATACAACGTCACGGAGATTCCAGCCTGAGATACGGTAGAAATTTTCATATGATTTGGAGATGGAACTTTGGTTCCTCCCCATAGGATACAGCTTTCATCTACAAAGCTTAAGATAGGAAATAATAGAGCAGGAAAGGATCATCAAGATGGCGATCATGTTTGAAGTAAACAGGATGGAGGAGGCAGAGAAGAAAAAAGAAGACGCCCCTAGATTAGGATCCCTCTTCAAAAATCATTCTATTCTCCGTTGTAATAAAATTTTAATTATCAATGAATGAAAATTTCATGTTCTTTATTTCGAATTGTCAATGTATTCTATAGTTTACTTTATTCATGGACATGACTAATTGTTAAAATCTAAAATTCTTAAATTTAGTCATTGCATATATTGAATATTTTAAAGGAATACTGTACATCCAAAAATCATTCCAACTTATGGATTGTCCTTAAAAAGAAGTTAAAAGCTTTGTTCAATTAATTTTTGCTGATTTTACAACCCTGTTGTGATAACTATGGATTTTGCATAATATCAGTGATGGAACTTTAGTGCTGTATATTCAGCAAGAGTTCAGAATAGGATTTATGCATATTTCCTAAATTGATCAAATCTAATTTGCTTAAAACTAGATTGTGTTAACAAGGATTGAAACAAAGCAATTTTCTCTCTTTTAGACTGAACTTGTTATATTCTGAGATTCTGTTGGCATGACAAATAATGAGGATTAATAAATAATCAAATTTTAACTTATTTAAATCATTCTTTAAATAAAATTCTGATAAGGTATTAAGGTTCATTAATTTGCAACTCAACTTTCCTTTTTAACTTGAGAGATAAACTGTTAATTAACTATTTCTGTAACTAATAACAATCCTTTTAACCTTACGGTTCTTAAAGATATGTGACTTGACCTTGGAGGGAAATAAAGGTATCCCACAAGTCACTAACCCAATCTTTTATTTTTCTTGAACCATAAGTGTTTTGACAAATAAAGAAATTTGAACCAAAAAAACAGAACCAATGAGATGAGTAAAACAAGTGAGACTCTCCCTACAGTATCAATCACAATCCAAACCTTGTGTGTTAACATTTACTGGAATTAAACAGACAACAGTGAACCAAACCTTTCTCACCTAAAATTCATGGAATCACTTCATGAATCAAAGGAGTTAGTAATGGAATTACACATGAGAGATAGACCACATCACTTGAAACTTCTTTTACTTTCAGAAGAAGTTGCCAATAATCAAATTCTAAACACATTCTTCTCACTATCTACAAATTTCTTTGAGATGAACTTCTTGTGATTAAATTGGAAATAATATTTCCTATTGTTAAGCCAACTTAATCATGTAACATGATGCTTGCATTGTGATTACCAACTCAGAAGCCTCTTTTAGTTTTGGTTAGAGACTACATGTTGACGTTGTACTTGATGATGTCAGTTCAAACTCATGGGATTCATCACTCTTTAGTGAAGACCAAGGGATCATTAGCACATATTAGGTGCAAGTAGCTCTGAAATGACTACATGGTTTGAGAATGGAATTTCTGAGATGAAGCCATTCAAATCCACTCCAATTTAAATGGAGGTTTAGTTTAACTAAACAACATTCCCTTAAAACTATTGTCTTAAGAATTAAAAAAATAAGTTATACTTTTTTGATTTATCAAAAACATGAAATCCACATTTGTGGTGGTCCCTTCCCAAGGGAACCAGAGTTTGAGAATGCTACCTATGTGGAAAGTACATTCAAATCTTCTCTAGTTCACTAGAGCTTCATGAAACTGAAGAACACATCCATATAACCATAAGAGGACTTTCAATTTTTCTTATCCTTAACTCTTGTGAGTATAACTGTTCTTAATGAACGGGAGGTATCACTAAGTGGTCCAATCTTGAAATTCTCTTACCTTACAAGAGAGTTACCAAAATTCAATTCTATAAACAGTAAAAGCAAAATTCTTATTAAACATAAATTGATCTTCAACTTCTCTTTTAGTTGAATGAGCTAAATGTCAAGTGACACAATGTTTGTCTCTGTGATCACCTCCCAGAAACCACATTCAGTTGGTCAGGAGATGCATGTTGGGGCATACTCTAATGACACCAACAAAAATATAGTGGATTCACCAGTTTTTACTAGAGACATTGTGATTGATCCTAAATCATCTTCACTCATCATTCAAGATGCTCTAAAGATTTTGTCAGAAATGGTAAATGAGACTACTAATGATAACTATTTCATATTTGCAACAACATCAGTTGATCTCACAGCTATTCAAGGGCTGGACTTAAATGTCAAGTGGCACAAAATTCAACATCTGAGGGAAGCACACCAGAACCTTCTACTAACATGGATGAAGTAGCTTCACAGCCTCATGTCACTCAAGGATCATCAGGATCAAATACTGATAAAGACAAAGTCTCTGCTCCTGACAATTCTGCAAATTCAAATCTAGATGCAACTCATGATCCTTTTAGAAATCTCTCCTATGCAAAGCAAAAGCTTCTTTACTTCTTCAAACTCTAAGGGCAATGAAGCATTCAAAGCAATTACAGTGCCAACTCAACTGGTCACTAACAAGCCTAAGGGTGAGAGAATATAAAGAAGATAGAGAAGAAATTGCAACAAGACTAAGGGGAAAAGAAGATATAAAAGAAAATGTTGCAAGGAGTCTAAAGGGAGAGAAGAAAATGGGATAGAAGAAATTGCAATAAGTGAGAAGCATCAAGAAGCAATAGAGTGTCTGAGAAATAGCTTTGGGAAAATGGTAGCAATGAAAAAGAAAAGATGCAAGAAATCTAATTAAGGGAATAAAGATTGGAAGGAAACCACCAGTGATACTATCTCTACAGCAATTTTACTAGTGATAGAAGCACTTGAGTATTTCAGCAGAAACTACAGGTCCAGGGATCAGATCATTCATCAACAAGTGGCAACAAGTGGTAATTCCAAAGTGGAATAAAGAATGATAGCAAACTGAAATCTACTAAAGAGTAATCAGGTTAATACATTTAAGCTAAGTGAAGAGAAGTTAGTCATGACCAGAAAATACACTAAAGAATCAGATGTTGACTATGATTATTCATTAGTCAAATTCAAGTCATTCAAAACCACAAGATGTCAAGGAACTGGAAACTTCTAGGAACTTCATTTCAACTAGGTAAAATGCTACATAAGATAATAAAACATCAGAATTGTTGGAGATCTGAAAGGATAATACAGCTGAAAGACTATTGAGAAAATCATAATCCACAGAGAAACACAAAAGATGAAGTGGCCATTCAGTCTGTAAGTTTTACATATCAAAGTAAAAACATTGCACTTTAAAGTCATACTATCCTTAATGTTTATCTTTCTATGTATAGTAGGCTTGTTAATAGACTTGAAATTGTGCCTAAGTTTCTTACTCATAATTTGGGGGGATTGTTAGGTACACGACATGTCTATTCCATCATAACAAGCCTACTCAAGTAGCAATGTCCCTTTACATGAACAAATGGAGTATTCCATTTGAATTAGTGATAGGTTTCAGCGTACTTGTCTTGTTTGATTTTCTAGACAGCTTAAATGTCTAAAGGAGCTTAGAGATCTCCATGCAATAGTTTTGTATATACATTATAGAATAAATTAATTCAAAAGAAGTTCAATAAAGATTGTTCAAGCAGCAAGTTGCAGAGAAGACTATTGAAGATAATAAATTGCAGAAATATCTCTAAGTCAAATATCGTGAAGTCTAGAAGAACTATACCGTGAACTAACAAAGGCTATATCGTGAAGTAAAGGATATCGTGAAGTCATTAATATCTAAAAGTCAAATCAAGCCATATCGAGAAGTCTCATATAGCAAAGTCACATGTCGTGAAGTCAAGATCAATATCATGAAGTGTTATATCGAGAAGTCTCATGTTCGAAGAAATCCAGATGTGCACAATGTCGAGAAGTGTGATGACAAAGTAATTCAGATTTCACGATATTTTCACTCAAGTTGGTTCATAACAAGACAAAACAAGGTACAATTTCCAGAAATAAAGAAATAAATCACTGCAGCACATTGTACATGGAGGTGATCCATGAACAGGTGTCAAGCCTACGGTTAAAACTTGGAGAGAAAGAAAAGGGAACATATCGCTAAAGATAAGGAGAAAATATCAAGATCATGGCGGTCCTGAAAAAGCTGCAACATGTCTCATGCACAGTACAGGATCTCCAGCTATTGAATGGAGTGGGCACTATGTTTAGCAAAATGTCATATTTATATAGTGCACATTCTATATCCTTAGTTGTGTAGCAGATTGAGGATTCAAATTGTAATCTCTTTTCTCTCTCTATGAGCCAAACTCGAGAACTTGTTCTTGAGAAGAAACCAAGAAAAGCACCTTCATTTTTCTTGGGACTGTAGCAACAATTTCTTTATTCTTATATAAAGTAAATTGATTAAATATTGTGTGTTGTGTTGTTCGTGCTTTTCATTCTACTTCGTACAATATTTATCTATCCTTGTCGAGTTGATATTTCAAAGAAAAAGTTTTGAAATTTATCTACTAGTCATTCACCCCCCTGCCTAGTTATTCGAGAACCTTGTGATCCAACAACAACAGTAACAATATAAAATAAAGAAAAGTTCATTAAATTTATGAGAATCCTAATAATTGGGATATATAACATGTTGCCAATTTTTTCTTATATCTTTCTTCAACTGAACACAAGGTTCATAAGGAGTCTTTGGCATCAAATTAAAACTATTAAATCATTCATCATTGTTTATACATCAAAATACACTTTTATGTGCACAAAAATATTTGTAGAATTTATAATTACAAAAAATATAAGTCATTATAGCAAATGAATTCATAAAAAGTAAACATCTTATACAACATCAATAAGTCTTTCTTGAAATACATATACATCTTCAAAAAAAAAAGGTAATCTCAAATCATCTTAACATCTCCACTATTTTTATTGTTACAATTTACATAAATGTAATATTTGTTCAAATTTAGCAAAATACTATATATTTCTTTCATGAACTAGATGTTTCTTATCTAATAAATCTACCAAAAAATGAGAAACATTGATACCACAATTAACCTATAACATAACAACTACATTTTATACCTCTTTAATTATATTGGACAATTTCGTAGCCATGTCATCCATCTAAAAATTTTGCAGCAACAAATGGTTCATTAATGCATATATGTACAACACTATAAAGTCACAGTGTTCGTTCTCATATATGTCAAGTACGTCACAATCTTCATTAATTTGCTCACATTTCAAGTGACAAGGATGTTGAAATCCAAAAGGATCGTAATAAGATGACAAACCTCATAGTATCACTTACAACACTTTAGGTAAAAAGCATATAACAATATAATTAATACTCATTTGTGTACACACAAATATTTGCATGATTTATATGAAAAAAAAAACATAAGTCAATATAGCAAATGAACTCATAAGAAATAAATATCTTATACAATATCAAAAGATTTTTTATGCAATACATATACTTTTTTAAAAAGATGATAATCTCAAACCATCATAACATTCCTATAATTTAATATTTCTAATATACATAAATGTACATTTTATTATTCATATCATGAATATTTGTGTTAAAAAGATGTAAATATTTTTTTTGTACAGATGTCATGAGGTTTTGGTTTGGGCCAGGATTACATGGTTAGTCGAAGAAGAAGCTGCTTTAAAATACGGAAAAATTAAATATGGTGTTGGAAAATGGCGCACATTGAGTCAACAGGTTCAGATGGCAGTTCTATCTTGGTACGATCTTGCCGCATATTAATGCAGGTATGGTCTTACTACATATTACTGCAACTAGCTCATCTGTTGCTAATCACACTGAAAGTGCGGTAAGCAGTGCCTTTCTCCTTGTAAAGAACAGAGGTACTCTGTTTCCTCAAATTTCTGATGCGGATTCCTCTAGATCGCATGTCTCTTATCTTCAGCATGCTTTGGAAGTGGAACAAAAATTGCTTGCGCTAAGTTGTGTGCATATGTTACTCCTGCATTATCCAGTTACAATATTAGTATTAATATAGCTTAATCTTTTATTATATTTCAATATTGTGTAGATTACGACATGAGTATCTACAAGTAAGAAATACCCATAATGCAAGTAAGAATTTTTGTACAAGGTTTAAATTAGGCAAAAGATGAGCATATTCTAACAAACAGACTGTCAGATACCAATTATAATGGTTCTTACGAATCATTATGAATTAAATGTGTAGTTAAAATCTTAAATTAATATAACTATCTTATCAATTATATGTGTTATAATATTTTTAATTTAATGGTAAGTTTTATATGTTGCTATAAATAGAAGTAAAAAGTAAGAATAAAAATACTTTGAAATTAGAGAAATGTTTTAAATTACTTTAATTTTACATTATACGTAAGCTTATATTTTGTAACTTTATTTATGTATTATTAGTTATTAATTATTAACAATATATTTAATATATTAATTAAGTTTATTGAACACGCTTTTCAAGTAAGCAAATACATATTTTGCAGTATTTCAGTTAGGGCTGCAAATGAACAGGGCCGTTCGTGAACAAAACTCGGACTCGACTCGTTTAAGTCAACTCGGCTCGGCTCGTTTTCTTAAACGAGCCGATCTTGAACATGAAAATGAGCTCGGTTCAGTAAACGAGCCGAGCCGAGCTTTTAGTGTGTTCGGCTC
>PHNY01259285.1:382-12643 GCA_003724115.2 Anethum foeniculum
TCTCCTAGTTTTAAAAAAATTAAGATTCTTGGACAGATATCTGGATTTGGACATGGGTGCGAGGAATTGCCATGTAAATTAAAGCTCAGATACTAGTCAAATGTCTAATTGTTCAAGATGAAGCTTCTGTAATATTAAGTATAATACTAGCAGGATGCAATTATCATAGAATTATATGGTTGCTAGGTAAAACTTGAAATTATATTATTAGTATATACCAAAGATAAATAAGTATAAACATGTATGTGAGGGGCACCGGTGATGCTGGATATTAGGTATACATTGCCTTTGTTCTCATTAAATGTCTTAGTAACTGTAATAAAACAAGCTACGTTACTGAGACTCAGGTACAGGTGCTGCACATGGGTGCAAATCCAAACNCCTCCTAGTTTTAAAAAAATTAAGATTCTTGGACAGATATCTGGAATTGGACATGGGTGCGAGGAATTGCCATGTAAATTTTACACACGTGAAATTTCATGTAATCACATTTATCGTATAGCATTTGAAATAGTGTCTACTACCTGTAAACAATATACACTTAATTATATATATGCCAAATTCATAGCATAAAATCAAAGGATATTATTAAAACAAGTCTGTCAGGGTCCTTGCTCTCTGTAACAACCTAATCAGAGATTCTAAGGTGAAGTGTCCAGTTCCAGTTTCTTGTCCGATCAACACAGATACGAGGATAAAAACAGCGAGATAAGGTAACAGAGAAAACTAGTAGTCTGAGTACCACTTCTAGTTTAATTGGAATTACCAAATAAGCATTTAATATAAATGAAGAGCCGGTGCCTAATTGCAGATTGGTTCTGTAGGACTGCTTATTTATTTATAGCCAAACCACTGACAACATTTTAGTGGAATCATCAGGTAGACTCTGTACTAACTGTACAGTTGTGCTTTCTATAGATTTTGTTTATAATTTCACAGAATAAATCAAAATGCATAGAATAAGAGCAATTAAAATTTCATCAAAGAATCCAAAAACATGGAATGAAAGCATTTATAAAAGAGCAAAGCTACTGATTCTCAGATGTAACAACATAACCACTTACATGAAATATGAAATTATGCCCCATTCCTAAAGGGATAAAATTCCTTTCTTCGTAAGAAAATGTCAACAGTACTAATGAATCTACTATAAAGCAAATCCATAATCACTTCTACCTTGTTCTTATTTTTCTTCTTGAAGGATTTAACCATTATTGTGGCCGCCAATAAAATGTAGCTGCAGGTACAGTAGAATGTTTTGAATTTAAAACGTTGATACCTTTAGGTTGACGATGCTATTTCTGAAAGAGAAGACCATGTTCCCAGAACCCCAAGAATAATGCCCAACGCGATAATCCCCAAGTCCTTATATGCCTCTTTTCGTCCCATCTCATCCTTAAAAGTTAAGTAGTGAAAGAGAGCAGGCAAAACAAAGCCCAAAACACAACAAGTGCTACTCCCAACCAGTGACAGGAAATCAGTAAAGTTAGGAACCATGAGCGCGATCAAGATAAGTACAAAAACCAACAGCCATCTGATCCACAAGCAGTAACACCCCTCCCAGAACCTCCTTTCAAACACCTCATAAACCGGTTGCATCATCAAGGGAAGCGTAATCAAAAGATTGACGCAAAGACTCAGCTGAACGACAGTGCTCAACAAGCCTTGCCCTAAATTTGAAGTAATGATATCCTTGGTATCCTCGCCAAATGCAAAATAACCAAAACAACCAAAAGTTGCATACATGAAAGCAATCAAGAACATAGTGAGGGCCAAGACCCTCCCATATTTAGACTTGTTTCGAGTTTCTGATTCCAAAGGTAAAGCCATACCAACACCTTCAAAAGAGTAAATAGCCACACCTAAACCATAAAGAGACCAGGACAAACTTCCAAAAGGCTTAACAGGTGGCATATACTTCATAAAAAGACGAACATCCTCAACCAAAACAACACACATTGCGCCAATTTGAATAATATCAGCAAAAATACTCAAAGGGGCCAAAAGGGTTAACGTAGGAATAGCGTTTAGCCCTAACTGAAAAGGCAAAGTAGACCAAATATACATCGTCTTGGGAGAAATTGCAGTATAATGATACGAATTAACAAAAAGATGAGCCAATGTATTACCAATAAAAATAGTATAACCAACACAAAATCCAGCCTGAGTAAGAATAATCATGAGATCAACAGCAAACCTTCCAGGAGAGCCACAAACAGCAAAACCAAGATCTCCAAACGACGAAATGTTGGAGAAAGTAAAAGGGCATTGGAGTTTTCGACGTGTGTGAACAAGAAGCATCATGCAATGATTGGTTAATGCAGCTGCAGCCAGGATCATGAGTGAGCCAGTGACCCAACCTGTTCTTGAAAAAGTGTAGGGTAGTCCAAGAACACCAGCTCCAACCACAGCAATAAACACATTGGCAAATGTTTTGGGCTGTGAAGACAATGCATCTTTGTTTTGCAAGAGAGGCGTGTCTTCTGTCACCACATTCGAGTTCTTGACAGATGACGATGATGAGCTGCTGCTGGGGCCTGATTTTTTGTCCACCCCCATTTTATTCAACACCGATCAAACAGTGTGTGTGTGTGTATGAATCAATCAGCCTAACTAACAGCACTACTAGAACTGGAAATAGAAACAACGATGATCGTAATACTTTCTTGATCGGAAGATTTTATTTTGAGGTAAATAATATTGGGATCGAAAGATTTATTTATTTATTGATTAGTATTCGTACTATTGAAGGAACTTGTGGATAGTGAATATTACGTACTTTGAATTTTTATTTTAAGACTTACGTACTCCAGTTGTTAACTGAAAAAACATAAGTACAAATTGTTACGTACTCCAATTGAGTTGGGACGAGGATACGTGGATATTCTAGAATAGTCTTGCATTAAATCATTTTAGTATAATTTTATTTTTTTTAGAAAAGACATAATAAAGCCCATTATAGTAGGTACTAGTTGAGTGTACTATGATGAGACTGGATATCATTTGAGAGTTATCAGCCTAAGTTTACATTTGTCTTTCTCACGTCCACCACTTTGCCTGCTTCATCTTCTTCTAATTGCCCTTCACGTATGACATATCCTACCTATACTCGTTTTAATTGTTACGTTTGACTTTGGAACTATCAAATTAATCAAATTTCATTGAAAGATTAGAAATTATTTTTGTATTATTTTAAAAAATTACAAATTATATATTAAAACAAATTAGATATTTTTTTATGATATAATTATTTTATTTTCTTTAATTATAAAATATTTATTTAATTAATTTAATCGGCCAAAAGTGACAACTAAAAAAAAGACAAAGATAATATTTCATTAAGCAATCATCACTCATCAGTGACATGTCACGGATAACCGTGTTAATTTTGTAAAAACTAGAAAAATTAGAAGTTGTTTTCGATAAAAATTTGAATGAAATGGCAAAAATTTAAGGAGTACTGGGTGAACAACTGGAGATGTAAATGGATGTATGTGGAAATTAATTATCTTTTTACAGAAAAATAATTGAATTTTGTCCGTTTATTCTCCACCCTACCTATTATTTGATTGAATCATAAAAAAATTCCTTCCAGCTAGATCTGATTACTGTTTCATTGCATTTCACAATCTTTTATTCAATTTAGATTTTAGAATATTGATAATTTAATATGGTGGGATTTTAAAAGATTGACTATATCGATAGGGTCATGAAGAATATTTTCCAACTTTGATAGGATGGATTTTAAAAAATAGTTGTTTGATTTTAATTTTATACAAATTTTAATAAGAATCCGGTAGAGTCTTGATGATTTAATAAAAAAGTTGACAAATTCTTCAAAGTCTCATGAATTTTAGACATATATTCAAATGTTAAAAATTATACTAGCAAATTAATCAAAATTCACTATTTTATCAAATAAAAAATGAATGACTTTTGAATACCGTCATTTTAATGGATTTTTTTAATTGAAATTAAGCATCAGTTGACCTTGTAAAATCTATACCGAATAAACTTGGATTTTAAAATACATTTAAAAATCTTATTAAATACCACAGGAATTTATAAAAAGTTCAAAATTCAAATTAAATACCCCTAAATTTTAAAAAAGTTAAAAAAAATTAAAATATAGATTGAATACTAATTATCAAATAAAATCATAACTTGTACAGTCGAAACTCGATAAATGAATAATCTCGTCAAATGAATAATTTTTTCCAGTCCCTACTTTGTCAAATATGCTTAATGAATAATCTCGCTAAATAGATTAATGAATAATTTTTTTTAAGTCTCTACATGTCCTATGTAAATATAAACGAATAATCACTATATTTCAAATAATAATTATATAGAATATGAATATATTTGATCTAATAAATAATTTTCATACACATTTATAAGTCATATCTTTTCGGAAAATGCTTCCAAAATTTATTTTTTTCTCCCCACAAAATTTATGTGATCCTTAAAATTTATTGTGTGATGCATACAAACACTAGTCAAAATGGAATTGCATGAATAGCTAATCTAGATTAAAAAAATGAATGTAATTAAACATTACAGAAAAATATAACCGTGATAAGTTTTAGGTACATCTGAATATAAAATATGTAAAAAGAATCTTGTTAAAATAAAATGTATAAAATAATACAATTATAAGAACAAAATCTAAAAATAATCTAAATAAATTATGATTAATTTATCGATAAATAAATTATCTTTTTAAATGATTATATATTTTTAGTTCCAAGCGTATTCATTTATCGAGTTTTCACTCAAAATTTCGACTAACCCACGTTTAAATATTAAACATACTATTAATGATTTAGAGCATCTCTAAAAGTATCTCCATCCATTACAAACTCTTAGCTAAAAATCTAGATGACATATTAAAAATAAAATTTATCTAGAATACTAAAAATTCATCACTCCAATGGGACAAAATTCTTGCCTATAATTTTAGTCAATGATGTTGGTCATATTTGTCCAACCACTACATACATGTATGGCTGTATAGAAATTTCACATCATCTATTAACATATAAAAATAATAAATTCTATTAATAACAACTTAAGATAATAATAATATACTATTTTTAAATTATAACAAATTATTAGAGTTGACTTCATCGGAGTACGTCACCTTACAGGTTCAAAATTTTTTACTTAATTATTATTTTATACGATATTAACCAACCATTTTAATTAGTATCGCGGGAGATCCTATAACACTCTAAAAGTGTAGAAGCCTTAAATAAAATATCTAGAAATAAAATATTTAGGTGGCACATGTTATAGATAATATGTAAAATTTGTAGCACTCTAAGAGTATCTCCAATGAGGGAAGCCTCTAGCAGGTAGCAAATATTATACATAATTTGTATAAATTATGAAACTTCAACCATGCAAAATCTTTAGCTAAAATTATGGTCAACCTTCTCATATTGGCCAAATTTGTTGAATCTCTCCAAGGCTATTACAAAGTTGTAAACATAAATTTAACATTGTAAATAGTTGAGTCCATTGATTAGGGCTATAATTCAAGCCGACCCGAGCCTGGTACTCAATAAACGAGTTCGGGTTTGGGTACTTTTAAACGAGTCAAGCCGCCCATTAAAGTTGAATGAGTTGAAATCTGTGACTGAACTCGACTCATTTAATAGATGAGTCGAGTTTATTTGCGAGCTAAACGAGTCGCGTCGAGTCGAGTTGGCTCGCGAGCTCAACACTTAAAAAATGTAAAATTATTAAACTTAATTAGAATTTGATTTATAAATAATAAATATTATTTATATGTAAATTTTAAACGAGTTAGAGTTCAAGACGAGCCTCGAGTTTCCGAGTTTCGAGTCGACCTCTAATTGAGTTTGGTACATACCCGGCTCTGCTCGTTTAGTTAAACAAGCTCGAAGTTGTGTTTAAGCGTGTCTTGTATACGAGCTCAAACCGATCCGAATTCAATTAAACAAGTTCGAGTTCAAGCTACTCGCAAGAAGCTGGGCTCGAATTACAGCCTTATTATTGGTACTAGAGAAGCTCTTGGTTGGGTGAAGATTCAAAAGCTCTCAAACACAATGGTTGAAACGGATTGTCTGCTAGTTGTTCAAGCCATTAGATGCTCACAGTTAAGCTTTCATATGTAGGAAGAGTAACTGATAAATGCAAGCTCATGCTAGCTAGCAGAGTTAAAAGGTCAAAATATGAGTATTAAATTTGTCAAATCATCGGGAAGGTAACTCATTATTTAGCGAGATATAATACTTATATAGCGGATTGTGTTTAGCGTACGAGTGAGGACCCTGAGTTCAGTAATGTAATGTCGAATGATTTGAAGTTTCAATAATAACATATTTTTTCATGGCAAATAAATAATTATACAACACCATCAAAGCATGTTTTATTCAGACTACTCAAAATCCTTATAGTCAATTATTATGGCCAAAATTTGGTATTAAATTTTTCCGGGTCTAAGTAGGTTCAATTGAATTTAAATAGGAAAGAGATAATGGACTTGGAAATTTGTTGACGCCCGTGAAAAGGCTAGGGGAAGCCCTCTCCCATCAAACCCTCAAGGCTCTCCCTGAGCATTTCGTGGATGGTTCCATGAAAGGCCTCATAATGAGCCCTCTCCTACCAAACCCTCATAGCTCGCCCTGAGCAATTGGTGAATTCCGTGAAAGGCCTCAGGATAAACCCTCTCCAATGAAATTCTTAGGACACGCCCTGAGCAGGTGGTTGTTTTCTTGGTGGATAGTTCCTTGGATTTGGGAATACCGGGGGAGATGTCCAGGGAAATTCTCCAGAGTTTAGGAAAAAAACAAAGTAAATAAGGATTTGTTGGCGTTTGAGGAAACCTTCAGGGCGATCCCTGTCGGTGTAAACCTTTAGGGCAAGCCCTGAGAGTTTGGTGGACAGATCCTGGATTTTTCATTTGATTGCTCCGTGAATTTTTCCAGGTTAAAGTCGAGTCAATTGAAATCAAATTGAAGAAGAGGCAGAGGAATTAGGTTTTGGCCGGCGTCCCTAAAAAGACTTAGGGCTTGCCCTATCCATGAAAACACTTAGGGCACGCTCTAAGCCTTTGTTTGGCTGTTTCGTGAATTTTTCATCGGATTGCTCTGAAGATCTAGGGATATACTCGAGAAAGATGCTCCGTGATTTCAGGAAGAAGATGGATGATTTTTACTAACGTATTTCTTATAGATATCTATTGAAGAACTCCTTCCTAAGATGCAACTTTAGGAAGGCGGTGGTTAGAGACCTACAGAGGTATGCCTAGAATGAAGACCTCCTCCTGTAGTCAATGGGTGTCCTCATTGAGGATAGGACTGTCAAACGGATATTTAGGATACGAATATAGCTGTATCCGAATCCGGAAGTTCTCAACCATATCCGAATTCGCATCTGAATTCGAAAATATCCGGAAATACCAAATCTGTATCCGTATCCGGCGGATATTATCCGGATACGGATAATATCCGGATCCGAATTCAATTTTCAAAATTATTTTTTTAATAAAATTTATCATTTTTGGAGGGAAAAAAATAAAAAATTCTGATAAAATTTTTGAATTAATGAAATAATAATACTAAGAGTCATATTTTTTTAAATGATTGTTTTTAAAGATTTAATTAATTTGACAAGGTTTTTTATTTTATAGAGAGCAGCTTACTTCAAGCATGTAAACTAGTAAAATAATAACAAAACAAACATGATAAAAACTTTACTAGCCTATTGGCTACTGAACAACTATTCTCCAAGCACTTGAGTAGACAAATATATAGTTGCAAAAGCCAGAGGAAAGTTCATATTTTTAGATTACAACTCTGTCAAGTGTCACTGGATCTGGAACTTAAACATTTCAGACATGCAGTATTGCAGTGGGGCTTCTACTATAAAAAATCCACCTTCACCACCTTGACCTTGCTTAATATGTTTCTTTACATGCAAGAAGAGAATATATTGAATCAAAAAATATAAATCTCAAATCCATTTAACAAAGAAAAAAGGACTCCAGAGGGATAATCTAAAAAAGTTAAAAGAGAAATATATTTAACTTGCTCCAATCTTTTAGCAACTTAATGGAAAAGAACAAAGAAAACAGAGATTAGCTAAAATTTACTAAACTATGAATGATCCAAACACAACAAAATCCGGTCTGTGATTAGTTCCAGCCATTCCCAACCACTTTGATCATAACCTGCTCTGTATTTTTCTAGCAGCATTAGTAGAATATATCTGGTAGTGCTTATAAACTTAAACTTGAAACCAACTCAGGACCAAGCATATTGACCACATTATTCTATTTGCAAAAAATAAATTCACAAACTAATGTACTTAATATGCTAATCATATGATCATAATGTTCACATAAATACATAATCAAAGTGCATCTCCTAGGGCCAGCCCTGATCAAACCTCTTTATTTTTTCTCTGGTGATCAGACATCTTAAATATAAAATGATGTATTTGAGACAATGGAACACAACATGAAAAACAAAAGATACAGAGTATGAAATACCACTTGCAGCTGCTAAACCAGATTCACAGGCCTGCTTCTTTTAGAAGTCCAAATCTCATTCATTATCCAAATCATTAAAAACATCATCCTCTGAAGTTTTTCCAGATTGATTACCTATAAAAAAATTGAAGAGCAACAACCATTTTAAATTTATGCACCACAAGTACAACATAATTAAACAATATAAATGTAAAATTTACCATCCTTGAGTTCGGGGAGCCAATCTTTCACACACATCAAGGTTTCAATTGAGTCGTCATTTAGAGAAGACCGAGTGTCCGTTATAATTCTATGACACTTACTAAAAGAATTTTCCGACGCAACAGAAGAAGTAGGTATAACTAATATATCTCGTGCCATCCGGGCAAGGATCGGAAATTTAGGTCCATTAAGCTTCCACCAATGAAGAATGTCAAACTCCACTTCTTTATCCATCGGAAACAACCCTTCTTCTAAATATTCATCCAGCTCACTTTTTCTTGTATTTTCCCTTAAATTGCTACTTGCAATGAAATCCTGAAAACCTCCCAACCACTCCCAACCAACTGAACTTGAACTACGAAAACTTGTATTACCAGAATTTTCTACAAAACCTCTACTACTTGCAAATTTCTCAGAATATTCATTAAAAATCTCTAGCAAGAACTCACGTATTTCATCAACATGAGAGTCATCATGAATATCAAAGATACCTCTATAAGCATAAGAGACAATGGCCATTTTATATCTAGGATCAATAATAACAGCGACAGTCAACAACTTGTTGCATTCTTCCCAATACTTATCAAATTTAAGTTGCATTTTATTACCCATTGCACTAATCCAATCATCACTAGATTCAGCCCACTTTTTAATACTTCTACGAATCTGAATCACATCAATAAAGTACAGATTTGCAGTTGGATATTTCACACCAGAATGTTTTTTCGTAATATCTGAAAAAATCTTTAAACAATCACACACTTTCTTTCCATTTTCCCATTCTTGTTCTGAAGGCAAACATTTAAAATCAGGATCCAATTCATTTAGACGATCAATGGCTGGTCGGAGTTCAAGTGATGCCACAATCATTTCATATGTCGAGTTCCAACGAGTGTCAACATCATAAGGGATTCGTCTCTTAGTATTAAGTTTGGTTTGAGACAAAGCAAGGGTAAACTTCTCATCCCTTTGGGCAGAAGATCCAACATATTTTGCAGTTTTCTGAATTTTTCCAACTAAATGATCAAGCATCTCTAACCCACTCTTAACAATCAAATTAAGAATATGTGGAACACAACGCATATGGAACATGTCACCATTGTGAACAAGTGCTCTTTTTCCATTTAACCAACTTTTTATACCTAAAAGCATCCCTAAACTATTAGAAGCATTATCAACAACAATTGAGGACAACTTGTTATCAATATTCCACTCTAAGATTCTCTCTTTCAACCACGCACTTAAATTAACACCACCATGAGGATATGGGGCAACACGAAAAGAAAGAACTCGCTTGTGTAAATCATCAATATAGTGACAAGTGACACAAAAATAGGGTCTTGGTTGATGTTTTGGCTTCCACCTATCAGTGGTGAGACTAACTCTAGAAGTCAAGTTTTCAATTTCTTTATAAATTCTCTCTTTCTCAGTCGCATATACACCTAACAAGTCTGATTTGACAGTATTTCTCGATCGGAATTTGTAACCAGGCATTACATAAGATACCCAAAGACGAAAATACTCATATTCAGCCATTATAAACTGCATATCATGCTTAGTAGTCATTTTAGCATATAAAGCTCTCTCAACAGCAGGATCAAACTTATGAACTCCTACTTTTGGTCGAGAATCCTCACCACTAACCTGTTTTCCCAACAACATTTATGATATAGGGACTCTTATTAATTTCATCCGACAAGTTTTTGTGTGATTTTTTAAATGTGTCTTCCCCTGATCATTTGCCCCATTAAATTTAGTGTGACAATACTTACAAATTGCATCAACTTTTTTTGTACCTTTTATTTCGCTTTCAATCCGATCAAAATGATTCCAAACTTCTGACTTCAAGGTCTTCTGTCTTTTGATTGGTTGCTATTTTCCTTCAATAGCTTGAACACACCCAGCAGTAAGATTATCTTCTTGCGAAATTGTTACACAATCCAGATCAGCGCTTTTAGAAATATTTTCACCACACTTCGTTGATATCATACCAACAGAACTTGATGATGCACCCGGAGTTGAACTTGAATCGTTACCTCCAATACGAACATATAAGATCAACAAAGTGTAAGTAACACAAAATGACAAAGAAAAGTTAAGTAAGACTTCAAAAAAGGAAACAGAAGTTTACCTTGTTCCATTGACACTTAATAGAAGCCCTAAACCTCGATGAATTAAAGAACAAAAGTGACGATCTACAAATAATTAATCAAAGTGTTGTATTAATTTAAGATTCTTGAATAATTACATACCATATCAATCTTTAGTTAACTAACAAATAAAGGAATTGGAATCGGAATCAGGGTTAGATCGAACCTTCTTTGATTGATTTGAGCACCTGGAAGAGAGGCGCGTCAGAGAGGCGGCGTAAGAGAAGTGCCGTGGGAGAGTAAAGAGTTGAAGAGATAAGGGTTTGCACTTTACAGGATATAGATTATTGATTTTGGGATTCGCGTGTAGTCGTGTACCCTTATTGTTTGCAATATAAACTATAAAAACGTGTATACAAAAATATTATATTTTAATATTTTTAAAAAATAACATATTTTTATTTTTTAAAGATTATATAATAATTTATTTATTTATTTATTTATTTATTTCGGATTCGGATATTTTCGGACACGGATGTGCCTATATCCGTATTCGTATTCGAGATATTCGGATTCAGATACGGATAATATCCTAATTATTTCGAATACGGATAATATCCGCTTTTTCTCGGATACGGCTGTGGATTTTTCGGACGGATGTCGGATCTTTCGAATTTTTTTGACAGCCCTAATTGAGGATGTGTAGTGAACTTTGATTTGTGCTTTGGGAGCTCGGTCTCTGTAGTCAACGGGTGTCCTCGTTGGGAGACTTTGGAGTATCTTGCACTTTACACCCAAAAAATTAGGATCACTTGTCCTGCTATCTGGTGGGTGCTTCTTATTTGGGGGACATGAATGCGTCCAACATTTGAGGTAAGCCATGGTCATACATGTTGTTCACTTATTCACGAAATGATGCCTAGTGTGAATGTTCTAAGGACGGTTTCTAATTATGAATAGCTTATGGAATTGTTCAGAGTTTCAAACTATAAGCTCGTAGATCTTTTTGGTTGCTGCTTAAGCATTTGTAATATCTACGAGTATGTTTTTTATATGTTTAGAAATGTGTGAAAAATACTTGAAAAAAATTAGGACGTTTATCGTGGAACTGAAAGAGTAATAAAGTTGTTATTGAACTTTCGCAACTAATGATTTTAGTAACATATAGATTGAAGCGTAAAACCTTCTGTACAAGTCTGATGCGGTTTTTATTTGAACGGATGAAGTGTGCAACAGCAACAACATATTTTTGCCCTACAAAGTATATCGGATTTTTCAATCAAATTATGTTACAATTCTATACCTCAGAAGTCTATTCAAAGGGGTAGCTTTAGCCTTTAGTCATCTTAGTGAACTGCAGTTAGCCATTCATATAATTCTGGACTAGCTTGTAGCGTCTTATACTAATTGCTTTCATCAAATTGCCTATCTGGTGCTGGTTTAGTATGA
>PHNY01259304.1:12875-23507 GCA_003724115.2 Anethum foeniculum
TATAAATTATAACTGTAATAGTAAAATATTTTTAAAAAAAAGTAAAATAAAATATATACATTCAATTTAATACAAATTTAATAAGAGGATTCATTCAATATAACAAATATACAAACACTAATAATTAGCTACTGATAAAGCTAGTATCACAAAATTTTGGTTCAATTCTTTTGGTATGATTTCTCTTTTGTAAAATAAAACTGGTTTACAATATTTTTTTTTTAAAAAAAAATTATATGTATGTGTACGAGGAAGAAAAGTGAGAACCCAGGTTGAATAGAACAGTCTCTTGCCAACCAAACAAAATTATCTCCATATTGTTCTTTCTCCCGTTGGTGCATAAAAGGATAACCACTAGTAGATGACTAGAGTGTACCACAGTACCAGTTCTACACACTTTTAGCCTAAACATGTCATTATGTGCATCACAAGGAGGAGAACACACACATGTGATATATCGCCTTCATCCGTGAGTGGGATGAATTGGTTTGCACTCAACTGCCTTTCTCATTCGTACCCCCAGATTGTGGCAACTTTTATAGTTAGTAAGTTTTTAGAATTTTGTATTCAAATAAATGCCACACCAACAGTATATGAAAAATTTGTTCACAAGATCTAAGACAGCTTAAAATACAAAAATACGAGGATATATTTGTACACACAAAAACCCCTCTATGCATTCACAAATACTATTAATCCGTATTTACTTGCTGTTGTTAAATGCATATACATTTACACCACATTAAACACCTTAAAATTTAAGTTGAGCTGATAACTAAACATATTATTAGAGACCCACGAAGATGAACTCGCCGGGGGGTTAATTTGTTTACTGAGATGGAGACATGGAGTCATTGTGATCCACTCTTGAATCCAAATCCCGGGCTTCAGAGTGAGCAAGGATATTTTTGTATAATTCCAAGGATACCGGTACTTAATCTTAATCTGATATGATAGATTCACAGCTTTCACCTTGCTGTTGGTACCTATTTCTGAAAAGAAAAGAGATGTAATCTCTTCAATTGCTTATCGTGTTTTCTCTTTTATTAATAGCTTCAAAAATGTCTTTTCGGAAACCTTTATTGAATGAAACTTCGTTCCTCATGATAAGCCAGAAGATTAAAATCATACAGATCATTAACTCAATCAAACACAATACCAGTTCTGGGAAAGCTTTAAAAGCTGCCAATTCAACAGGGTTACTAGTCAGACATAGAAAGGAGTCGGGTATCAAAGTTGACCTTAAGTCTATGAAAGTAAACATGAGCATCATAACAAGTCCCTGGATCGATTCAGGGGATCAATTTCTATTAGAAAAGGCAGCCTTTTGTCATCCGTGGATGCAGGTTGACATTGGGGACATAAGAAGCCTTCTCAATTACCGTCCATGCAGTTGTTTAAAATTTGCACGAAAGTACATGAACTAGACTTGGAAGGAGTCAATTTCAAAAATAGCATAACCTTTTTGTATAAGTAACTGTGCAAGTAAAAATTAGGAGCACAATGGTTCCTTGGTTGATACAGGTGACTGTGCAATATTATAAGAAGTAGCCTTCTGTCATTCATCGATGCAGGTTTACATGGAGATGGCCATAAGATATAAGAAGTCTGCTCAATGACAGGTCATGCAGTTCAAAATTGCGCACTAAATATTAACAATGTTACTGTATGAAATTATCAACTTTGCACGAGTTTCATGTGGTTCGCATGTCAATGCCAAGAGCATTAATATGAAAACCCTGAGTTCTCCAATTTCGACAAGTTATTATTACAGAAAAGCTACAATCAGAAAAAATTTCAACTGGTTATGAACAGCCCTACAAAATACAGACAAATAACATCTATTTCAACTCTCACTTTATGTGGCATCGATAAAGAGCTTGTAAATCTAAAACAAAGTATGATAAAGCTTGTTATGCGTAAGGGGGTGATTCATGGAAAAATTACCTAGCTGCATATAAGAAAAAAGAAAATACCACAAAAGGCAAAACTCCAATAACCTGAAGTTGCAAATGTACACAAAACTGTCCATATATATTATATATATAACTACAGATTTATTACTTCCTTTATTCAGACCATCATAGCTGGCTGTTGCGCGCTTAGTCCACCAATGAGGCACATGACAAGAACAATTCTTAACCTTATTTTTTCTTAAGCTGAGAAAGAATTTTGTTTAGTCTAAAATAATTATTGCATTCAATACATCAGAGCATAACTTATACATCAATTCATATATGAACAAATGAAACAAAAACAGAACAAAAGTGGACATTATAGAAGATATAACAAACAACAACATGCTTACGGGGTAAAAGTGTGCAGGTACATTGGTCTATTCTTGAGAACTTCAAGCTGATCACTCCAGAATATTGATCTTTCTCGATGAACGTCCTTAAAAATTTTGATGGTCAGCCTCTTAAGGAGTAGGAGTATAGAGCTCATGAATTCCGAGCATATACCTCAAACCAATTACCAATGACTTGTATGTAGGGTGAAAAATCAAAGAATTTGGTCCTAGACTCTTACAGGCAAAATCAATGTACCTTTTCAACCAGATCTCCTTCGTGAGAGTTGGGATACAGGGTTTCCTTCAAAGAAATCTAAGACAGCATTTTCAAGATCCTCCACAGAATACTTAATGTAGTTCTCGGGGTGCCTCCCACTCTCTATATGGGTCCTGAAACGACCAAGAAATGACCTGTAAGCTGGAATTAATATTTCAGAAATGGATATACGAAGCTCCTCGCGTAGCTGCGTATCTAGAACCAACCATGTAGCCTGAGTTCTGTGAACTTCCTCAAACATTGCATTGAAGGCCTTAAACCGCTCCCTTAAAACACTCCTGGACACCCCAGCTGAAAAACTACCAGTGACATGTAGTCCTTCCTCTCTTAAACAGTGCAACACCCTCACCCAAGTTGCTCTCTGATAGCTAGTAGCAGCCTGCCTAACTTTCCCAGTCAATTTCTTTAAATAAAAATCTCCAATCATTTCTCTTAGTTCAGGAGACCCTTTAATCTTCTGGACAATGTAGTGCACATTATTCATAACAAACAAATGAACCAAAGATGTATCTCTGTAGTGCTTAGATTTACCCTCTACATTAAATTGCAAAATCACAATGATCCATATCAAATGAAGTGCCAATGGAATTTGCCCCTCTACTTCCCCAAAATCCATATCAGGAGTAGTTAAATCTTCTGAATATCTTGACCCTGTTACCGGCTTAGACACAATCAATTCAAACAACGTTTCCTTATAATCAGAAATCAAACTTATATAATTCATCACATATCTGGTCAAAGGATGAACAGTGCCTCCCGGAACAGGAACCTTCGAAGGCTCACGAAGAACAGCATTCTCAAATTCCGATAATATCCCCCTGGCCGCCTCCGCCAGCCTAGACAAAATCTCCTCAGCCTGAACCCTAATCGACTCAGCCGACTTGGACGAAAACACAACCTCAACATCAGCCAACAACTCAAACAAAGCATCATGAAGATCCAAAATCTTAAACAGCTTCTCAGGCGATCTCCGACTAATACTTATCGCTTCCGCGAAATTAAACAACTGAATCGCAGGACCTTTAACCGTCTCCATAAAGCAAGCATCATCCGTCGAAGATCCCAAACCTTCAAATATAAGCTCCGTCAACCTCTTCTCACTCGCAAACAATATCCTAATACACGCTTTCGCAGCCTTAATCCACCTTCTAATCTTCACCTCCAACACCTCCCATTCCAGCCTCTGAATATCACCAATACTCAACTTCTCAATACCTAATCTCCGAAAACTGGATTCCACAACAGACTTCCTCACACTCCCATACACCTGCACACACTCCCTCACATATCCAGCAGAAATCATTCTCTCGGCTATACTACGAAGATCAGTAACAATCTCCATCGGAACCAAATCAAGTTCCCTAATACTCAACATAGATCTATAACTGGCACTACTTCTTCGACTCTGATCAATCGCACCTAAATCCTGTAATCCTCCTTCATTACTACTCAAATTATCCTCGGAAAAATCACCGGAGCTACTATCAGTGCGTAACGAAGATTGACTCAAATTGAGAACATTAATATCTAAAAGCGCATCGATTTCAATCGGATTAGCATTAGCAATAAGAATATTACGAAACTCATCTTCTAACCTGGCCATAGCAATCTGGATCGCGCTACTAGCTTTGTTCTGATCATCGGAAAGAGTAGTGGATTCGATGGAGCGTTGAACATCGTCGACGGCTTGTAAGTAAGAGTTGATTTCGTAGCGATCGCCGTCGAAGATCATGCGTTCACGAGCGTCTTCGGAGGCGGTGGAGTCCCACCGGAGAATGATTTTCTCGGCGGATTTGAAGGCGGCGGCTTCCAACTCCGGTGGCTCCATAGTTGACTTTTGTGGTCAGAAAAGTAGTGCTGCTGCTGCTGCTGCTGCTGCTGCTGCTGCTAGTTGTAGTGCATATGATGAATGGATGGATGTGATAATCAACACCAATTCAAAATGGAAGCGAGGATGTAAGTAGTAAGGCTGTTTTGTATTTTCTGTTTAATTTCTTTTTTTGACTTTCATTATATATTGATTTAGAAACTAGACTCTAATTTTGTTAAATTTTGATTATAATAATGTAACTCTTTTTTTTTTTAATTTGTATATTTCTTTATTAAATTATTATTACGGTATCTTTTAAACCGTTTAGAACTAATTCCATTTGTTATGCACAATGTTAGCAAAAAAAATCTTGCATGAAATTGTATAATTATCAAATCTGTAGTTTTTTGGTGAAAAGTAATTTTGAAGCAGGTAACATTAACATAATTATCTTAATTTAAAAAAATTTGTACTCCAAGAACCTCAGTAATTTTTTGGGAGTTAAATACATAAGGTATTCAAAATTTATTTATCCAGTATATGTTGATTTGCTTTGAAGAGAATTTTCTTTTACTAAATTCGTGCAGCACTAATAAAATTAATGTAAAATTTAAGGGAATCACAGCTCACTTGGTATGTAAAACAAATTGATTTATCTAAATTTGATACATAATATATCTTAAAAGAAATCTACTAATCTATCTATCTGAAAATAAGAAAGAAGAAAAAATCTAGTCGACCAAACTTGTGCATAATTTTCAATATTCATCCTGGCAACATAACTGGGTCCAAAACTAAAGACAGCCAATTGCAGTAATCTTGCGTTCCACTTATTTCTAACTTAACTACAAATTTATGGGCCAAATGATTGTCACTTGTTCGACGAAAACTTTCGTTTTATCTCACTTAATTGAGGATCAGGATAACATTAGAATACTTGTAACTTTTGGTACCAGATTATTTGATTATTTGAGATATTTATGATGTGTTTGGTTAATTGGGGACCAGGATAATATTACAATACTTGTAATTTTTGGTGACATATTATTTGATTATTTGAGATATTTATGATGTGTTTGGTTGGGCGAATGAAATGTAATGAAATGAGATTTTAATTGTAAAATAATTAAATTTTTAATTTTTTTCATTCTTTAACCTATTTCATTCCTAACCACCTAAACTATATCAAATACCTCAATTTTACTAACCCGATTTTCTTTGCAATTCTCATCATAACAATTTTGCATATATATATTTTTTAAATCTTCTCTCCAACTCTTATTTATTTCCTTTAATTTCATCAATTACATTTCATTCACCCCAACCAAACACAACCTTAGACTTTCGTTGTTATCATTTGTTATACTAAATTTTAACTTTTTTACAACGTCTATACTACTTAGGTACGTCTAATTCATACTACTTAGGTACGTCTTTAACTTTTTTGAAGGGTACAGTAATCTTTCTATCATCGTCTTTTTTCTCAAAACTCATTTTCATCATTTTTGAAATTTTTGAAAAATTAAAATTTTCTCACTCATTTATTAATGAAACCAAAGTCATTCAAGTTATAATTAAATTTAAAAGGCTCTAGCAAAAAAAACTATACAGTAATTAAATTTTGTTGAATATACAGATTCTTGAAAGTAACTAATTTTGATAGTTATAATTGATATATTAAAAATATACGAGTTTAATGTAATTTAAATGAGTCTATTTTGTTATGAAACAGATATTTGAGTTTAAGTTAGTAACAAAACTTTTTAGTGGCAAAAATGAGTTTGAGGAAAGTGATGATCGATAAAAGACGAATTTACTCCTAAATTTTCTAACTATATTAAAATACTTGATAAATTAATAAATTTTAATAATTTTTGAGAATTTGTCAAAATACCAAGTTTTGAGTATCTTTTTGAATAAAATATCATCTTATCAAAATTATTGCATATTTACTATTTTTCTAAAAATACAAGCAATTAATTTGCAAAAATACGATTCTGGTTTTGGAACTACCCGGCCCATTATCCCCCTATTCATTCTCTCTTTCTCTCCTCACTATATTTTCATTCTCTACCTTTGTCTATAACATAAATCCTCTCTATCTCGTTCTCTATCTCTCTCTTTTCAATTTTTCAATCTACTTCAAGTTCAATCTCTGTGTAATCTTCGTGTTTTGTTTGTATACAGGTGATTTAATTTTATGTTTTTTCAGTTTTTTGATGTTTATACAAGTGCTTATATACGTATATGAACCCTAGTTTTTGAATATCTTTTTTGAATATTTGTTTCAAATGACCTATAGATTATGTTTACTATGTATTAAATGTGTATATATGTTCTTAATTGAAATTTATTTTACTTGTTAATTAGGGTTTTAGATATGGTTCAGATGAGGTTATCTCTCTCTGCTTCCGAAACATCTGAATCGCACTCTAAGTCGAATTTGAATTTGGGTCCTAAAAAACTGAAGAGGAATAAATTAGTAAAGTCTCCCCTGGAGAAGAAAAAAGGAAATTACTGTTTCAGAATGAGCTACCACCTTCTCCTCTGGTATATTTACTTGTCCAAAATCTTTTAATTATTATGTTGTCATAATGTTCTCTATTTTTTGTATCTTATTTTTGTTTGCATGCTATTTCTGTAGTTTATTTGTTTTGTTTATAGTTTATTTAGATCGCAGATGAAGTTGTCAATTATTTGTTATTTTAGTTGTTATGTGAATATATACTTCTTTGTTTAGAGTTGATTTTAGTTACAATATGGATTTTAAGTGCTAGTAGTCATGTTAGTCTATTTTGTAATTATTTATCAAGTTGATTTGTGTTTTGAAGTCCTTTTACTGATGACCGATGAATTTGTAGATGGTAATATCCATTTTAAGATTTTTCTGATTTTTGTATTTGTGTTATTAATGTTAATTGAATATCTTATTATTTTCAAAATAGTAGAGTCATCTAATTTATAATGCCCTGTTTTTTGTATTGTTGAATAGTGAAAATTTGATTGTGATTTTTATTAATTTAAAGTGCTTATGACTAACATAATAGATGTTCAGATGAAAATATTGTACATTATAATTGCTAATGTAGTTTTTAGTTGCGTATTGCCATACTTTTATTATATATTTTGTGTTTATGTTTAATTATAAGCTGTTAACTTATCATAAGTCCTGTTTTCTTTATAAGATATTAACTTTTTTATTTTTTATCATTTTTTTAGTTAGTTGTTGTTCTTCACTTATTTGGTCTAATAAGTTTTATTTTCATATTTTATTTTTTGTATAGAGACTTATGTATACAATTAACGTTAAAGATCATATGTCTGCCAAAGTTGCTACAATGAATAAGTATGACCCAGTCACATATATCAGGGCCTTGTTGTCTGATGAATAGTATTCTGAATTCAGTATTCATGTTTCAGGAATTTCTTGAAGATGCCTCATTTTAAGATTCAGAACCAGCTGATTCAAATCTTTTGATTAGGCAATTGAAGCAGTCTAATCCCAATGAGTTGTGGATAGGTGTTGATGGCGTTATAATGAAATTTAGGCTACAAGAATTTGCAACAGTGACTAGGCTTCTTCTGCTGGGAATTCTGATAAATTACGTTTTTCAAAGCTTAAGAACTCTTTCGTTAGTAACTATTTTTGCGGTGCTGTCTCGGTGACTAAAGCTTCAGTTAAGAAGGCCTTTTTTAATAAGCAGTGGAAGACTGATGCTGATGCTTTTAAGGCTGCGAAATTATAGTTTCTGCATCACTTTCTTTTGACAACAAGCGTTGATTCTCAGATTCCGAATTATTAATGTTAATTGAATATCTTATTATTTTCAAAATAGTAGAGTCATCTAATTTACAATGCCCTGTTTTTTGTATTGTTGAATAGTGAAAGTTTGATTGTGATTTTTATTAATTTAAAGTGCTTATGACTAACATAATAGATGTTCAGATGTAAATATTGTACATTATAATTGCTAATGTAGTTTTTAGTCGCGTATTGCCATACTTTTATTATATATTTTGTGTTTATGTTTAATTATAAGCAGTTAACTTATCATAAGTCCTGTTTTCTTTATAAGATATTAACTTCTTTATTTTTTATCATTTTTTTAGTTAGTTGTTGTTCTTCACTTATTTGGTCTAATAAGCTTTATTTTCATGTTTTATTTTTTGTATAGAGACTTATGTATACAATTAACGTTAAAGATCATATGTCTGCTAAAGTTGCTACAATGAATAAGTATGACCCAGTCACATATATCAGGGCCTTGTTGTCTGATGAATAGTATTCTGAATTCAGTATTCATGTTTCGGGAATTTCTTGAAGATGCCTCATTTTAAGATTCAGAACCAGCTGATTCAAATCTTTTGATTAGGCAATTGAAGCAGTCTAATCCCAATGAGTTGTGGATAGGTGTTGGTGGCGTTATAATGAAATTTAGGCTACAAGAATTTGCAACAGTGACTGGGCTTTTGTCTGCGGGGAATTCTGATAAATTGCATTTTCAAAGCTTGAGAACTCTTTCGTTAGTAACTATTTTTGCGGTGTTATCTCGGTGACTAAAGCTTCAGTTAAGAAGGCCTTTTTTAATAAGCAGTGGAAGACTGATGCTGATGCTTTTAAGGCTGCGAAATTATATTTTCTGCATCACTTTTTTTTGACAACAAGCGTTGATTCTCAGATTCCGAAAAGGGATCTTGATTTACTAGATTGTGAAAAATTTGATCAGTATCCTTGGGGTGAAGAAGTTTTTAAATTTACATTGGATTCTTTGAGAAACAATGCTAAGACTACTTTCAAGGCCAATTATTATTGATTAAATGGATTTCTTTATGCACTCCAAGTATGGTTATACGAGTGTTGTCCGTACATGAATGAGAAGTATTGTGATCAGAACGGTGGTTCGATTCCTCGTGTTTTGAATTGGACATGTGATTATAAAGCTAAGTTTTAGAGAAGTTTATACAACTCTGTGCTTGGATGCAAAGGATGTAAGTTATATTTAAGTTTTGCATGTTTTCTTTTTGTGGATAATTTTATATTTAGCTAGTCTAATATTTTATTCTTTTTCTGTTTTCTGTTGTTGTTAGGGCATAAGAAGTTTATTCTAAGTGCAGAAGAAGTAGATGAGCTTAAGTTGAAAGAATTATTGGTTATTGATTCTAATGTGAATGTGAGTTGTAATGAGCCTTCTATGATTTTTGGTGATGATGACTTTGTTTCTACTGTTCCGCTATCTATTACGGGTCCTTCTTCTTCATCAGTTCGTCCTAAAGATGAGATTTCAGTTAAGAAGCTTGAAGTTCAAATTCGTAAACTGCAATCAAGTCAGAAAAGTTTAGTTTGCAGGTTAAGAGTTTGAAATGTATTGTCTTTGAACAACTTTCTTATTTTGACTTGGAATTGGTCAAACTACGTGACTTTTTTCTGAGTAAGGTATATATGTTTAACTTTTTAGATTTATTTCTATAAAGTTTTATTGTAGTTTGTTGTTTATGGTTCAGTTTGTGTTGGGTTAATTTTGAGTTTGTTTGCAGTTTGTAGTTGATAATAAAGAGCCTGAGAAAGAAATAAACGAAGCAAATAATGGTAGTTGTATGTTCGAGGACAAAGTTGGAGGGGAGATTGGAGTTGGATGAGGACAAAATTGAAGTGGAGATTGGAGGTGAGGATGAAGACAAAATTGTAGTGGAGATTAAGGTGAAGATAAGGACTAACTTAATGTCGATATTGGATATGATGATGAAGACCATGAGAAAGTAGATATGGAAGGAAAAAATAATGATATTTTATTTGCCAAACAAGTTTTAGAGGATGTTGCTTCCGAAAAGATGCCAAAACATGATGGACTTGAAAATGTCCTATATGATTTTCTCCTCGTTGTGTACAAGAAGGTTATGAAAGTGGGCAATTCATTTCTGATGACTTTTCTCCCAACACACTGGAGAAACTTGAAATTGTTTTAGAAAAAATGGAAGAATATTCAAGTGTGAAAGAAAAAGAAGGGGTAAACTTTTTATATTTTTTCCTTTGAATTTTGATCATTATCATAGTTTAATTAGTTTTTGACATTTACTTATGTGTTTTAGGTTGCAAAGATTGCATCAGAAGTGCAAGTAGTTGCTAAAGATGGTGAAGTTGTGTTAGCCATGAAGGAATGTCTGCATACATCTTATAACAAGCCTATGGTAATTGTATTACCTACTTGACCTCTTAACTGAGGGAACCTTGTCTTTGAACAAGTCAATCTAGATTAG
>PHNY01259305.1:3609-14598 GCA_003724115.2 Anethum foeniculum
TTGTTTTCGATTATCTAATAAATCACTTAATGAAAGTAGATTCTCTTTCCATTCATTTAAAAACTTCCACTCTTTTCAGACTTTAAAGCACAATTATATAGTTAAGGACATTGGAGTACAAGGCAATTTAATTACGCATTTTGATGACACGAGAGACTTCTTACAAATAGCGGAAGACATAATATTTTTTTTAGTTGTATATAGAATGTAATTTGTGTAGGGTACTTTTTTTCCTTCTTGAGTTTTTTCCTATAGGGTTTACTCTTGCGAGATTTTAATTAACGAGACCCTTTTTATGGGTTATCTTTTCGGACATTGAAGCGATATTATCTAAATTTCATGGAGCACTTGCTTGCTTTTCAGTTAAATGATACACGTTCATTCTGTCCCTTCACTTGTAATTAAATCTTATTAATGAAAAGTTTTCTTTCTCCGACAAAAAAAAAAAAAAAAAAAGTTAACAACTGAGTGGCTTTATCATCGTGATAAATGTGATCATTCTTTTCACCATTAGTGCTTTATTACGAAAATGTCAAGTTAGGAGCATCACTTAAACATAGGATTGTTGCCCGGTGCATTATAAAAAGGAAAATACTATGTACCCCAAAATGATTTCCAAAAAAAAATTTAAATGATAAATGTCTTATTTTTATTGTTTATAATAAAATGGACCCCCTGCATTCACACCAACCTTCCCAATTAAAATTTTTCATTCTGCCATATCACCTTTGCCACGTCATTCGGGAACAATTTTTGGGTACCAATTTGGGGTACCTAGGCTAGCATTACTCTTAAAAAAAATGCTCAACTACCACTAATATGACTATTATTACTAGCTTTTCCAATAATTCAACCAAGATAATAATGAATTACCACCTGATAAGTTTTTGTACTATTATTTTTCTTGAATTATTGGATCAATAAGACAAAATTAATTTACCTACCACCTTATTTTAATTTGAAATTATTTAACAAGTTCTCACTTTATTGCAAAAACTATAGTAAAAATTTAAATGACTTTAGAATATTAGTCATGCCAGCCATAATTATGTAAACAAGCTCGGGGACATGCTTATTAAACGAAGTCTCATTCAACTAAAGTAATACTAATAAATTCCCACTTGATAAGTTGTGTACTACCTTTTTTTCCTGGAAATATTGAATCAATAGGACAAGTTTAATTTGAATCAAAATCAGACAAATTTTAGCTAGGTACCCGTCTGTCGTCTCAGGTTTTTTACGTCGGGAACCGTGCACTCGACACGCATTTTAAGGTTTTTATAAAATATAATTCTATAATTAATTTTTAAAATTTTCTTTTTCTGAATAAAAGTTAAAATGTTATATTTTTATACAGAAGAAAAAAAAATCAAAAAAGTTTATAAAACTATAGCCTTATGCGTGCCAAGCCCTATCCCTAGGGAGGGAGTACAACTTTATTTAACTAATGCAGGGTTACAACTGCGATACAAACATTACAACAAAGTCCTCTCATCAACCGGAATAATGAGTTGTTCAACAGTTGAGATAAAGCACTTTAGCCATCGGACATCCGAAGCACCCACTGGTGCTAAAAGAGGATGATGTTATTGGAGTGGATGCTAAATGCGCTGTTTGTGACAACTCTGTTATAGGCTCGCCAGCATATACCTGTAGTACTGATAACATTCGTTGTCAAAATTTCTACCTCCATAAGAGTTGTGCTGAACTACCCAAAGAGATTATTCGTGATAAGCTAGACATACACCGCCTTGTTCTACTACCACGCTCTAATAGTTGCACTTGCGATCTTTGTACTAGTTTTGCTCGTTTTGCTTATTCTTGTATTGATTGTAATTTTGACGTGTGTGTTGTCTGTGCTTTTCTTTCTATTTTTGTTTATGAACAGAAAGTGATTCGCCACGAAGGTCACAAGGAGCATTCACTGACACTACAGAGAAAATATTTGTGTAAGTGTGATGCTTGTTGGGAGGAAGCTAAAGATTATTCCTATGTGTGCTACACCTGTGATTTCTGGATACACGAGAAGTGTGCTTCTTCTCCTCCCATTATTCCGACTCCTACTTATCACCATCACCCTCTCACTCTTATCTTCTCTATTCCTGTCATGCATCGTTATTTCAGTCGATACTGTGCCATCTGCAAAAAACGAGTTCAGTCCTTGTGCTGGTCTTATTACTGCCAGAAATGCACATTTTTTGTGCATATGAAATGTTCAACGTCCACAATATCTTTAGGGTTAGTACTAGTACAATATCTTTGGGGTTAGTACCTTTATTGTTATTTTTCCTAACTAGATCAATTGTTTTCTAATTTGCCAAGACCTGATGTGTTTACAATTATCATTCCTTGACTAAATTCCAATTTGCTGCTTTCAGAAACGAGATTGGAGAAAGTTGCATTGTTGATGATGAACCTGACTTGGTACAATTTCCTCTGCCTGGCGAGGAATCACTATTTGATCTCATTATCACCCAGTGTAGCAAGTTCCATATGTCAGTGATAGCTAATGATCCACATATAATTGGAAAACACTGGAGTCACCCGGACCATCCATTACAACTGCATCGGCTTACTGTTAGTGTGAATGATAACAATGACAATGATGATGATAAAAGAGTGTTAGTATGCGATGGGTGCATTCAACCCATAACAATATCTCATCCGTGTTACTATGCATGCATCCAATGTGGCTTCTTTCTCCACTCCTTCTGTGCCAATAAGCTGCCATATAAGCTACCAATAGGAGCATCCCCATTCCACCCCCAACATGCCCTCTCTATTGCCAGAAAGATTAAATTTTATACTTTTGTGACATGTGGAATTTGCGGATACTTCACGAACGGATTCCACTATAAATGCCAGACTTGTGATATCAGAATTGATATCCGCTGTGCATTTTTACCCACCAAAATTAGACATAAATCTCACAAGCACAACTTCCTTATTCATAGTCCATCCTCCAATTCTGGTGACCGTTCATCCTCCACTACTTCGAGTTGTAGTGCAAGTGGTATTAATTTTACTAGTGAAGGGGGATATACATGTGAAACTTGCCATAGCTTCCAGATTAGTATTCTAAGTGCATTTCATCCAAGTAAAATGAAACACAGATATGATGATCACTCCCTAATCTTGAGGCACCCTCCATTCTTCTACGAGGGAGTATTTTACTGTCAAATATGCGAAGAACAAGTTAATAATCAGTTGTGGCTTTATCATTGTGATGAATGTGATCAATCTTTTCACTGTAAGTGCCTTCCTCTCGGCAGAAACGTGAAGTTCGGAGGAAAAATCAAACATAGTGTTGACAATCAAGCACACACGCTTGCATTGGTTTTAAAGAAGACCACAAGAAGAGATTCTCCCCCGTACTTGTGTGTAATTTGTGGAGCTAGCCACAAGTTTCAGTACTTTTTCGAATGTGAAGGATGCGGATATCTTGCATGCATCTTCTGTATTCGAAGAAGATATGGTCAGTAAAGAGAGTTTGATATCAATTGCACTTACCAGATGATTATCACACCGCACTTATCATCTTTTACTGCTTATCATAACAAACTTATTATAACCGTTTTAGACCTAAGCTGGATTATATATTAGTCTTGTAAAATAACAAATTGACTTGCTTCATTCTTTGTAAAATTCCAATACAAGTACTTATTCTCTCCCATACAAGTTCTTCATTCTTTGTAAAAACGAAGGAAAAAGGAGATGACCAGAACGTTAATTTGGAGTCAATAAAAAGCAAAGATGTCTCGGTGAATATTATGGGACCGGTGTGACTTTTAAAAGAAAAACTAGTACAATAGAACCAAGCAGCGATGAGCAAAATCAATCCACACGATGGCCTAAATAAATTAAAAAGATACAGCAGCGTTAATCATTTACCCAAGGCAATACAAAGCAAGACATGACTAAATTGTTGGATTCCAAAGACTCAATAGCACGGGACCCACGACATTAGCACAAAGTGACAAAACAAAAGAAAATAAGATGAACTAGCTGAAACACGTGGACAAAAGAAAAATAAGAACGAGCACAGCTGCACAGGAGAAATAAAAAGACATAGGTGGCAGGACCTACACCAAGGGATAAGTTTTTATTTTCTCATGTTAATTTTCTACAAATATAATTATGTTATGTCATGCATGCATAAATGTTATGTTTTTTAAATATTTTTAAAAAAAATATTTATTATTTGAAAATTTGTGCGAGCAATATTATATTGTGCGTGTAAAATTATTTTGCGGTTCTAATATTGAATGACACATATATTTTATCAAAAATCATATGAGATTTTTATTTTGAATAATTGTGAATATTTAGAAGATCGTACGAGTTGCATCTTTTTTAAAAAAATATTTATGTGAGACGCATACTTTTGAAGAAAATGTTTTATGAAAAATATTATTATACAAAAAAAAATCGCGAAAATCGCATATTTATGATTGTGTTTGAATTGTGTTGTAAATATTTTTCATATAATGTCGTGATAATACGTATATGTCAAAAATATTACAAACTTGCGCACTAAAATTGTAAGTAAGGTAGCCTGGGCAAACTATCAATCACATAATGCTACACGCTTAAGTAAAGAAGTCAGCGATCTTCTGGATTATACAAAACCTGCCCACTCAGGAATTCATGTGGCAAATTTACATTATTGAAGACCCTGCTCAAGGGCAAAACTTACATCATTGAATGTCTCGCTCACTTACAAGAAGATGAAAGTAAAACTAATTAAACTTCGCTCTCTTACAAGGAGACGGCGGTATAATTTATTGAAGGCCCCGCCCACCAACTTCGGGCCTCGAGGATTAACGAACACACATCCTTATGAGGAGTCAACGACACTTGAATAGTGTGTACGCCAATTCGGGCTATATATAAAACTCTAAGGTCCTAACTTGACATTGAAGACCGCAAGGGATTTGAAAATGATATTACATATACTCGCACTTTTGAAAATCATAGCAAAAATATATATCCTATATTGGTTCTCACATGCTGTCATACTTGGATCCGCATACGGATTTAAGGGCACTACAGTGCTCAATATTATTTTCTGATCAATTATTTTTAGTTGTTTCAGTGACTCAAGAAATTTGGAAGCTTGAAGAATTATTAGTTCTCCACTGCATTAAGCTACACTGAAGAACTGAGGGCTTGTTGTTATGACATATTTTGGCATAGCTTAATTTCTCTAAATTTCTAATATTATTAATGATTAATTCTAATTAATAATTATTGCTTAGTAGTCAAGTAATATTCTCTCTCTGAAATGAGGAAATAATCAATCTCAATCAATCAATAACGTAAAAATATCTCGAAACGATATCCTTTAAATCAGGAAGATATCACAAAGTCAATATTAAATCAGATAAAATCTGTAATTGCCCAAATTAACGAAGTTTATCCCTAAAGTCTCTCAGGGATAAACACACTTGCACAGAACTGCGTGGGCTTGATCCAATATAAATTGGTAAGTAAGCATCTTGTCCAAATAAATCCGATACAACGAGACAAATCGAGACACCTGCCGAGTCCAGCCCCTCTATTTTTCATAAACCATAAACCCCTAAAAATAGTCATATTCACACATAAATCGCTTTACTATTCCAGCACACTTCTGATTTCGTGTTGTTACGAAATTCCTCCGACAACAATCATCACCCTCTTAATATCGTCTACTGCATTCTTGACATGCATCGCTATTTTGGTAGATTCTGCTCCATCTGCTTCAAACGAGTTTGGGTATTGGGCTGGTGTTACTATTGTCACAAATGCACATTTTTTTGTGCATATGAAATGTTCAACGTCCACAATATCTTTGGGGTCAGTACTTCGGGCGTGTTTGGCATTTCGTTTAACTTGGCTTATTTACTTATAAGTCCGTAAGAAGTTATCGATGAGTGTTTGTCGTCCCAACTTATAAGTCGAATTTACAACTTATAAGCTGATAAGTTGAATGTTGGTAACGACGAAGTTTTCCTCAACTTATTTTGATTTTTCACTTTTTATTAACTTTAGTTTTAAAATATGTCTTCAAATGTTAAACTAACTTAAAATTCAAGAATTAAGATAATTATATTTAAAAATTATTTATTTTAGTTCATTTAAGTAAAAAAAAATCTGAAATTTACCAGACACTTGTATAACTTATAAGTAAACAATCTACTTACCACTTATAAGTCACTTATTCATTTTAACTTATAAGTAAACAATCTACTTAGCACTTATAAGTCACTTATTCATTTTAAGTTATAAACTTATTTTAAGATTTCCCAAACGGGCACTTCATTGTTTACTGTTCTTTTCTAATTTTCCATGAGCTAATGTACTCCGATTATCATCCCTTGACTAAATGAGATTAAAGATGGCATTGTTGATCATGACCCTGATTTGGTATAATTCCCTCTGCCCGGCAAGGAATCACTATTTGATCTCATTCTCATCCAGTGTAGCAAGTTCCAAGTTGAGGGTGAAAATATTGTCAATATATCAACAATGTCTAATGATCCAAGTGTTATTGAAGCACATTGGAGTCACCCAGATCATCCATTAGAACTGCACCAGTTTATAAATGATTACAACGACAATGATAAGAATGACAAAGATGACGATAGAAGAGTTATGATATGCGATGGGTGCATAAACATTCAACCCATAACACTTTCCCATCCGTGTTACTACGCGTGCATCCAATGTGGTTTCTTCCTCCACTTAGTTGCCACAAGAGTTGCCGGCAAGAGCATCTCCAGTTTACCCCCAGCATTCGCTCTTGCTCAATCGCACAAATAAATTTTATAGTTTTGAAGTATGCAGTATTTGCAGCTACAGCACAAATGGATTCTACTATGAATGTAAGACTTGTGATATCAAAATAGATATCCGCTGTACATTCTTGCCCGTAAAGATCAGACATGAAAATCACAAGCAACACTCCTTTGTTCAACGCCCGGCCACAAATAAACTTTGCAGGCTAACTGATCTTAAAATTTTTAACAGTTTCGACTATGCATGCGAAACTTGCAGCAGCTTCCAGATAAGTATGAATTGTGCATTTTATCCAAGAAGCATGAAACACAAATATGATGATCATTCCCTAATATTGAGATACCCTCCATTCTTCTACGAGGGAGTATTCTATTGTCAAGTATGTGAAGAACAACTTAATAATCAGTGGTGGCTTTATCATTGTGATGAATGTGATCAATCTTTTCACTGTCATTGCCTCCGTTCTTACATAAACGTCAAGGCAGGAGGAACAATCAAACATAGTATTGGCAATCAGTTGCACACACTGACATTGGTTTTAAAGAACACTCTAAGAAAGAACTCACCCTCTTACATTTGTGGCATTTGTGAACATCGCTAAAAATTTCAGTTCTTTTTCGAATGTGATGGATGTGGATATCTTGCCAGTATATATTGTGTTCGAAAACAAAATTGGTGACAAAAACAGTTTCATACTTTTTATTCGTTTTGTTTCCTACATTGTTAGTTTCATACTTTTATTTGTTTTATTTCCTACATTGTTTTGGTGAGGAAAAAGGTTGATGATCCACCAGTACAAAAAAAATATATTGACAAAATATTATTGTGTAACTAATTTTATTTTATTTCAAGTTACATTGTATTCTTTTTTTAATAATTCAAAAATATAGATTAAATATACAAATTTGGTTATAAAGTTATTGATTCGAATTAAAATTATTTTGTTATTTTAATATTTGCTTTTCTTTAGTATGATACTTACACATGTTATGATTTGTTGGTGCACATAGTAATATTACTTTTGCCTTATAAACTGAACTAAAGTCCTATTTTTATCGGTGTGGAACTGGGATGTTATAATTTTCCAAGTATTTTAAAATTAATCTTATGTTCTGCTATTCATATGCTAAAATAAAATTTTTTAAAAAATCATTTGTAAGACTACATATCCCTAGCATACAGTATCTTTTTTGCACACTTCCAAGAACCTGAAAGATCTGCAAATTAACCAGAAGAGTTAAATTCATATATAAAATTAAAACTACCTTAGAATTTAATTAAAATTTCTATCTTTTCCCTCCAATGGACAGTCATAGAAATATGAACAAAACCAATTTGTATTTTCTGATTAAATACATTAACAATGGAGAAGTCAACTTCATTTCAAATTTTAGTTTCTTCCGTAGCAAAGCTATTAAAATAAATGCTTCCGTCAGGTTTTAGTACTTTCTGAACTAGTTTAAGGACTGTTTTGGTAATTTTCTGTCTTCTAACGGCTAGAGTTGTTAGTGCAAGTGCAGCGGGGCCTATTTGAGGTCTCGGGACACGAAAAGTGACCTGTCCCTCCAAATGTGGCACTGGACAGCATTGCACTAAATCATAGTAAATGGCATGGTGCCTCTTCCCCGGACCGGGATACTTAATTTTTATATTATTATTTTCCTCCACTTTTCACAAAAGCTGTACCCACCTGCTACTCAAATTATAATCAGAATTCATAACTGAATATAAACGATGTAATGTTAACGTTAATAAATATTAACGTTGTAATATAAACGATAACTTTTTTTTTCTTCCATAAATATTAACGTTGTAATATAAACGGTAACGTTGTAATCATGAGACCACGCATCATAATACATAATATGATTGTTGAAGATGAAAGGGACATATATGCCACTCAATTTGGTTCATCCCCAACTTATGATGATGCAACAAATGATTTATCGCAACCAACTTTAGATGAAGAACTCTCTGTCCCGTACGAAACATATATTTAAAACAGTATGCAGATGCGTGATAGACGGGCACATCGTCAGCTACAAAATGACTTGGTTGAGCATATCTCGCAGTTCAACGAGAATCGTTAAATTATAACATTTAAATTTTATGTTTTCTTGTGTGTTGTTTTCAATTTCATGTTTTTTTAATAATATGATGCATTTTAATTACGGGTCATATTTTTATTTTAGCGACATTTTTAAAAAAATTAATCACTTTAATTTTATTATTAAAATTTTTGTACTAATAAATTAAAATTAAATTCAAATAATAAAAACAATTATTAGATATATAATATAATAATAATATAAGGGTCCTATCAAATGTGGAAAGTGGGCTTAAACATTGGATAGGTTGGAGTCACTTTTTTTATGGGGTCATTTCGGGTGACGTGGCGGGGAATGCGTAAGTGTCCCCGGGGGAGTTGACCCCGAGGGCTGTGCATGCTATTAGAATACTAATATAAAATCATAAAAAGGGTCATTCTCTAACCCTTTGAAATTTTAGAGTAACTGGTTCCTTAGCATGGTATCAGAGCTCAGACTAGCGAGAGTACTCAGGTTTAACTCCCTGTCACCCCAAGTATTCTCACAATTATTTAGGACAGGATATAGGCAAAGTTATGCGCCCGTGATTTACTCTTCAACCCATCATTTTCCACTACCTTCTTTCTCCATTTTTATTAATTAAATATAATATATTATCCCAACCATCCTCCATATTTACTAATTAAATACTCCATCGTCATAATATATTTTTAATATTTGAAACAGAGTGATCGACACGTATTATAAGGTGTATATAAAGTATAATTCCAAAATTTATTTTTTAATTATTTTTTTAAATAAAATTATAAACATTTAATTTTTTGCCAAAAAAAGAAAATCTTAAAACAAGTTTTGAAACAATATTTTATATATATCTTAAAATACGTGTCGATCCCTCTATTTCAAATGCTAACAACTTATTAGGACGGAAGGAGTATTATATTAAACTATAAATAATTGGTGTGAAAGAGCTCTTCCATTCCCTATACTTTAGGTAACTAATATTTTAAAATTTTATAGAGATCCAATATAAGTAACTCCGTTGAGGTTCCTATCTTTGCACAGACGTTCATTTTTCCGTCCTTCACAGCCATTGATGCTACAACCGCAACTGATTTGAAACTGTTGAATTCAATCTCCCTGAAAAGTAATTCAGCCTCATCACTATCACTACTAAAAAATAATTGCAAAGATTAAACCACATATGCATTGTGTACTTCCGCCTAATATTTCAAAATCTGTTTTTGGACAATGACGTCTTTTATCATATCTTCCTAAGTAATAAACGCACAAATCATATCTTCCTAAGTAATAAAAATAATAGCCAAAAAAAAAAAAAAACTTTTAGTAATGCCTCACAACACAATCAGATATTCCCACTAGTTTGCTTGAAGGTCAGTATAAATGCATAAATAAATTAAAGGAACAAAAACATACGCTGGTAATTTCCTTTGAATCTTGTCTTTTGAAATTATTATGGAACTGATATGAAAAGGCAACACATGTTATGAGAGTTATTCATATATACACAATGGATTCATAACTACATAAAAATTTATGTGGAAACACTTCAAAAACCTTATACCAATGAACCTGAGCCTCTCGAAAAAATAACTATGAATGGCACCAAGAGATGTCGCAATATCGACATGCATTAGCAAAATAAGGTTAAGATATATAATACAACTAGCTTCTAAGCCCGTGCGAGGCACGGGCATGTTATATTGTAACTATTTTTTAAGCGTTATTATATACGTAAAATTTATATTATAAATATTTATAGTTGGTGAACGTTGATAAATTTGTAAAAAATTTACGTACGAACTGTATTTTGCGTAGTGATTATAATTTGTGAGAAAAGATTAACTAAGGTGACGTTAGTTTTCCAAACTGTAAACAATTAACAGTACATGACAGTTCAACGTATATCGAAATATGGAGTTTGAAACATGCCGTATAATTTTAGGTAAAATAGCGACTAATGTGAGTAATGGTCGTTGTGAAAATAATATTTTTATTGTAGTGTAATATGTGATAGGTCCTTCTATGCATCGTTTTAAGATTTATTATTTTTCTGATGTTCCCACTCTGTCCTGTTTCGATCCATCTTGTACGACCTTGCACCTTTACGTGNATTAAATGTTGTTTATGTTTGTAGTTT
>PHNY01259334.1:2635-18150 GCA_003724115.2 Anethum foeniculum
TTAGAGACAAAAAAAATTATCGGGTTTCATTTGATTTATTTTGACTTTATCTTTGAGTTCTAGAAATCAAATTTTGACGATTTTACAACCTACACGAAACTCACGAAATATTCTTTAATTCAATGATGATTTAAAAAATATTATTACGTAAATTTTTTAAGAAACTTAAGAGAAAAAATAGTTACGAATTTTGTATTAAGTATTCTATTCGATTCAGGATACCTAACTAATCTATTTAATTTAGAAAATTTTGAAGACCTACTTAGTTTTGGTTTAGATTATGAAATACTTAGTTTTGGTTTAATTTATGAAATTAGAATATTATCTTATTTTAGATCCAACAGCTATCATCAATTTTATTCAAAATCCAACGTTACTTATTAAATTGGTAGTAAAATGACCATAATTTGGATAAGATCCATGTTATGCATATTATATTATGAGGATATAATTTGTACTAGCTTATAACCTGGGTGCACATATTTTTTTAATATAATATTATTTATAAATTTAATTTAAATTGAAATTAAATAGATATATCCTTGTTATTTTGAAAAATATATTATGAATTGGATGACGTTGACCACAAACTACCAATGAAACTTTCAATGTTTCGTCTTTAATATAATAGTATAGATATATGATATTTTATAAATTATTAAAATAAATAATTTTCTTAGTTTATATTTATAAATAACTTTCTTATTTTTTTTAAAGTATTATGTTAATTTAATTTTAACTTTAATAATTTTTAATATTATTAAAACCAAAAAATATATATTTAATATTATTTAACTTAAAATATTTAATTTCTATTATATTTTAATAACAAAATTTCTCACTTTTATACTTTCTAAATCACTAAATCTGTTAGATATTATTTATTCATTCATTATACCCCCATCATTTGTGAAAATTACTTTTTATGTATATCAAAATTCGTGTCAAGAATCAAAACTGCACTTATTTATTTTAAAATGTAGGGAGTTTCCCATATTTGTCTTTTTTTGGATAATCAATTGTGATGAAAATAAGTTTACAATTAAGAATTTGTGATCGATTAATTTCTAACCTAGAATATGAGCAAGTCAACAGCGTAACATAGTCACTATATTGCAGAGGTTTCACAATCAGATCTGATAGTCAAAATGTCGAGTAGATAGAGAGATAAGTAAACTAAGCTATTGAAAAATTAGTATTACATTCACCATTTGACATGAATACACCACAAGTCCTGAATAATGTAAATAAACTGAATTACATGTAACCAAGTCCTCAAATATTTGGGTCGTATTACACTTTTTTCATTTTATCGTAATCTTTGAGCTTTTATACTAACTGGAAGCAGCTTGCATGATGTTTGAAGTCTCGGACATCACTCCGCTGCTGTAGTCATTTAGCAAAGATTCTAAATGGTTAATTTCTTTCGGCAAAGACCCGGTCAGGACCTGTTATCAATAAAAATAAAGTATGTTAAAGCCAATTATGACGCGTATGGCCCAAGTAGAGCTACTAATTGCAGGTTTTATGATGAAATGAAACAGTTGTACAAAGTATTGCGACTTTAGACAATGTATAAGTGGGTTGGTGTATATACCTCATGACCTGATTCAGTAATGAGGACTTCATCCTCAATTCTAATTCCAATGCCTCCATACCTGCATTAAACTTTCAGAATGCCTAACATAAAATATAAAAATGAAGAATTTATTGGTAACAATAATGCTCCATTCTCAACCTAGCATTGTAGCCTAGTAGATACCCCTCTTCTCTCTGTAACACATGGTCGGCAGTTCGAGCCAGCCTCGGGAAAGCGTGTGTGTTTTTGTGTTTACTACATTTAATTTGAAGGAATGAAATTGGGGAGAAGGAGAATGGAATAAAATTGGTACTACTTTGTGGGTAAATGTTAGTAATTAATTTCTTTCCTTTTTTTCCATCACTACCAGTTTAAACTTTAAACTAGGGATCAAACCCACCAGGTCACCAATTTGAGAATAACAGTCCTCCAAAAGGCATTCTTTATTCTTCTCAGAAACAGTGTATATTAATTGAGAATCTCAAGGCAGACCAAACAGTAAATTTTTTTAGTTTTATTCAGTCATGCATGGCATATTTTTGCTAAAATGCCTAGCACTTTTTCTGCTTTTCTGAAGATAGGAACTCATACATTAAATTAAATCAGACATGAGACAACATTGACTTCTTGAATTGCAAATCAACATAAAAAAAACCTTAAACTCTTTACCTCTCTGGACCATTATAACTTGTCGGAATATAAACACCAGGTTCAATTGTTACAACCTGCATTTTATAATTAATATGGAACAATAGCTTAGCACACAACATGTCCCGATAAATCATAAAAAAAAACAAAATAATTATCGTGCATAGATTATGGTAGCTCAACGAAATTCAAACCAACCACTTTGGTTCTAATTCATTGAAAAGTACTGAACACATAGATCTTCGATTGTTGTATGATGAAAGACATGCAAGTGTGTGCTGTAAAATAATGCCTCCACTTATGTAAGTGTAACAATTTTGGAATAAAATTCACAGTTCATACCGCTAGTAGGCAATTTGAACGCTATTCTCTAATAACTCTTTACTAATATAATAGAACGAGGACTTGTTACCTAACAGAGGGTTCTCTTATTACCCGACTTTTTAAAAGCTAGAGTAGTAACTAGCAATACTTCCAGTTGCAACCAAAAAAATATAGGAAAGAATGACCATCTCAAAGAGGTTAATGCAGATAAAATGGAAATTTAAAAAAAGTAAAACAAAAATCTTGATATAGGTAGAAAGACATTAAATCTCAGTTACAAGTATAAACAGTAATAACGAGCATCAGTCTGTTAATAACTTACAACACCTGGCTTCAGAGTGCGGTCGTAAGTAATTGTAGAGCAATCATGAACATCCATTCCTAGATAGTGACCTGAAACTTACATTAAAAGGCATGAGAATCCAAGTTAAGAATCAGTAAAGATAATTTCCAACAACCAAAAGGTTCGATACATTCCTAGGATGGAGCTGGTATAGGTTAATTTGCTAATGCAAAAATTTTAAAATCCTACACGAGGCTCTATGCATAACAAGGGTTCACCTATACTGGTTGGGTTTAGCTGATGGTAAGAACGATCATTTTTAAGTATCCCTCGCTCCTTGAAGCCTTTCCGCAGCTTTTCAACCTATAACATGTAGCAACATAAATATTATTATATCTATGCAAGCATGTTGAGCAGTTTCCAAGGCTGCAACTTTGTAAGTGATCAACACAAAGAAAAGAGAAATTGAGTGAAACAACGCATTTAGCAATACATGCAAGTTTCTTACTTCAGATATTCCCACACCAAAACACATTATCCAGATACTTTGTGAAATAGCCAAAAATCTTCTATGGAGTAGTCAAATATCCTGGTTAAGCACCAGCTCTTCAAAGCATGATATATAGGAATGTTCTTTGCATTTTTTACACTACCTGTGTGACTGTGTTAGACTAAGATGTGGGTGTTGGAGTGGATATCCCCAATTATTCTATGTCTATAAGTGTAGCATCCAATAAACTTCAACCTATACGGAACACGTACACTAATAAGCTAGGTATTTTTGAAAAATTCAATGAAATCTTTGTTCAGAACTGCACTTAATTGACAACACATTTTTTAAGTACAACAAAACAGGGTATAGTGTGAAGATGACACTTCAAGCTCAATATGTAAGGAAATAAAGAAATATGAATATTTGTTAAATATGTTTTCATGGATACTTAAACAGGACCCATTATCTTATTTATAATGACAAAATTATGAAAGAATCTTTACACCTAAAACATGCTATATTACACCTACATTAACCACATTGCATTCATGCAAAACAACTGAAATAGGAAATTAAAGTGCTCAAATCATACTGAAAAATTGTGAATCTCTCGGAGGCTGGCGCCAGGTCTGCAAAGCTTTATACATTCCTTATTAGTCTCTAAAATGAGATCATAAAGGTCTGCCTGAAACATACAAATTAATTTTACATATTACATCAGCTCATAACTTCACATGTCCAGTCGGATCAACAAGAAGAGAGACATGATATGTATGACAGAGTCAGCACAAACTCATATTTTGAAGTGTATAACAAAGTCAGCACAAACTCAAAGTCAACAAAAAATGCAAACTTATTAGCTGCTGCTACATAATCACGCTATTATAAAAATTCAGAAGATATCTTATATAGCTCCCTTACAATCGGGATTTATTCAAACAACTTCGACTAGCGTTCTGTCAACAGGAACTCTTTTCATGAATTTGACTTGATTACTTTATTTTCTGTAATATCTTTTTTCGCAATAAATACCCATGATACTAGGATTGATATCCGTTGATTATGCCATACTAGAGGAAGTCGTGAGCATATGAGATTAGTAGTGTCCCTTTCCAGATCAGTGTGTGAACCCTTTGTTAGTGCAAAATTCGTTATTAAGTTAGGTACTGATACTTCCATTTAGGCAAAATTAAGTCTTATCAAGTAGTTGCACCGATCATTATAACAATGGAAGAGAGCAATAAGGAAACATACATGCATAGGAGAAAAGGTGCCACATGGTGGCCAACTACGAGTGAGATCACTAACATAACCATGCCTCTCACATCCTATATCCATCAAAACAAGATCACCATCTTTGACCTGTTAACACCCATATTACATTGACTAAGTGTGAATGTCTAGAAAATCAAAAAACAAGAAAAACATATTGCAAAAGATTAACAAACTCACTTTTTGGTCATTTCGGGAATAATGTATTACACTACCATTAGGGCCACCACCAACTACAGGGTTGAACCTGGTAAAGTAAGAAAATTATGTTTGTCAAATAGTTCACCTACAGCATTTTCCTCTGAGATATTAGAGTTAAGCAGGAAAACACATGACAATCTCCTGCAAAACTAAATGATATGTGTGTAACATCATTAGCTAAATCCTCCAGACCGAAATGGATAAACAGATACAAAAGAAATTTCATTATTTCCACTCAACCCTTTTGGATGGTAACTATCAGAAAAAAGATTTTTAAGACAAGATCAGAAGAGATCGTACGCCATTCTTTCAGCACCTCTCGTTCTGCATTCATATTCAACCTTAGCTGATAACATGCTTTCATAAGGAAATGCCTTGGAATATATCATTGTCTGCAATAGAGCCTATTTATTACAAAAAATAATGTCAGTATTTCACATTAAAGAAGAAAAAATCTTAGCATCATAAAACAATAAATTAACGATTAACTGAGTGCTGACCAGAAGAGATTCACCAAATATGTAGTTTCATTGAACATATGAAAAGTGAAAATCAATAACCGCCTTCCCATAATAAAAGTATATGCACACACACACACACACACACACTTATGTATATTGCTATTCAAGTACAAGAAAATGGAGAAAGAAGCAGGAAAAAGGAGAAAATTATTCAACATCCATCTTCCCATAGACCCACTTAATTTTTACAGTTCTAATTTTTCAAGCTTCAACGAAAATGGAGAAAGTTGATATTAGAAAAATTAATATAGAATAGATTTGATATACAGATATAACAGGAACATACAGCAAGTATGAGTGTTATGACAGATAGAGCATATGCAATTAGTCAAGTTAAGCTGCTATTTATACATATGGTCATAATAATCATCTGCCTATGCACGCAGTCAACCCTTTTGATTATTTTAAGTTACTTCAGATAATGAATCCAGAATAAAATCGAAGAAGGAACTATGAACTTCTAATATCTTCTAAAAACAGGAAAAGAAGCACCTGAAAGCACATTCACCGTGCATCCAATCCAAAATCATATTTATATACAAGACTGCAATTGTACAAGTACCTGGCAACCTATTGATGCAGAGTCCCGCATTAATTTAAGTTCAGCAGGTGATTTTATCCATCGAGCTTCATGGGTGTACATAGAGAGGTCCATTACTTTACCCCTGGAAGCTAATTTCTGAAAGGCTTGTAAGCTAGTATAAGTTGGCTTTGCTGTATACTTGTTGTGAAACAATGTGGAAGAATTTTCTATCATGTTCTTGAGGATCTGCAGCATGAGTAAAAATTGGAGATAAGTACATGGTACTGGAAAAGACTGTCCAGAACTTGACTCTTTCAACATGTACAAGAGAAATTTTAGGTTTTAATCTTTGTCGGTTTAATTAAATGTTACATAGTCTCTATTACATATACTTTTATTGCAAATTGCGAAATAGGTCAAATGACACATGATAGTGCGTACATATAAAAAGAATTGATCTCCATGATATTTGGCAATATACAACAAATTCAGTCCCTCTTTGTCGGTTTAATTAAATGTTACATAGTCTCTATTACATATACATTTATTGCAAACTTGCGTAATAGGTCAAATGACACATAATAGTGCGTTCATATAAAAAGAATTGATCTCAGTGATATTTGGTAATATACAACAAATTCAGTCCTCGATTTTACAGCAGACACCTTGTACCAAAAAATATTGGGTTAATTATCAAATAAATCACTTATTCCACTCTAATATATCAAGCGGATCACTGGGAAACTTTTGGTCTCTATTGAGTCACTCAATCAATAAAAAGTAGTATTCCGTTAAATATTTTAATAATGATAAGACGAAAAAAGCTGATCTAACATTATAACAAATAGTTTTGTAGTGTTGGCATTCCATGTCAAACTCGACCCGTAGATACATATGCAAAAATAGGGTTTATAGGGTTCTTCATACCCTTTTTTTATTGTAATTGATTTAAATCCTATTTTCTTTTCTTTTAACTGAAATTGTCTATTGCTATGTAGACAAAAAAAAGCTGATCTAACTAGTTTTGTAATGTCGGCATTCCATGTCAAACTCGACCCGTAAATACATATGCAAAAATAAGGTTTATAGGGTTCTTCGTGCCCTTTTTTAACTGTAATTGATTTAAATCCTACTTTCTTTTATTTTCTTCTAACTGAAATTGCCTATTACTATGTAGACAATGCATCTAAAATACCACTCTGTTCCAAATCAAGACACACGTCAAGTTCATGTAGACCAATTTAACGGAATATGTTTATTTTAACAGCAAACCCAATGTAACGTTACGCAGTGCAACCATTCACCTAGAGACCAAAAATTCCACGGTGACTTGCCTTGATATATTGGAGTGGAATAAGCGATTCATTTGATAATTAACCCAAAAAATATTGATGCCAACCTACAACTCTTACTCCATGTCCTGCGACAATGAACAATTTTGTCTCCAAACTATTTCAAAAATACTCAAACACAAGAAAGAAACACCAAAAGTTGTCATCCAAAGGGATGACAATGTGAACCCTCATAAATGAAGAAACATAGGTAAATTTAATGTATATATGGGACTTGTATTCTTTGAACTTCATTTTTTTTTTCTTTTATTAATTTTTATTAGTTAGATTGTTGCCTTTCCTCTTTTAAACGCTAGTAACAAGTGTAACTCACAAAAGGTAAATCTACGAATTTTGAGGAGTTAATAGATGACATGTACCATATACAAGTACGGTTAAAAACACAAAATCCAAAATAAGATCAATATCAGCATACAAATACATGGAAAGTGGAATACCCAACTTGGAATGCGTAGAGCATGCAAAATTAAAAGAAATAATAAACATGTTAATGTTAAAACTGTAGAATAAACATTAATTATTGGTAAAGAAAGGACAAAGGACTTGCCTCATTTAATTTGCTCAAGGGATACGACTGTTCAGCCTTGAATGTGTCTAAAGCTGCATCAACTCCAGCAACTTCACCTTGCCAAGTAACGTCCTAACATACATATTACAGATAACAGCAAAAATTAGACAAAGATGCTTGTTTTTTTCAATGCGATGGAAGCCTCGATAACTTGAACTTCATAAAATATTATAATTTCATAACACGCGTAGAGTACTAAATTTTTTTATCAGAGAAGAGGAACATGAATTATGTTCCAAATAATAGAACTTTCATTTCATACATTAAGTTAGCCCCATTGTATAGCAAAGATAATCTTCACCAATTTTTATTTAACTTGTCTTTGTGCAGACAAAGACTGCCTGACTATTGGTGGAAATCATTCAATGATTAGTATAATTGATACACTGTATAAACACACAGAAGCCCTATTGGCTTCAGATGTCAATTTCATATGTAAAAATAAGCTAAATACCCAAAACAAAAGGGCTAAACAAAATGTAGGATCTTCTTTTCTGAGACCGCATAAATGACTCTCTAAGTAGTTCATCGTGTTCCGCCATAACAATAATTTATTCCACACGTAAGTTCACTCCTTGTAATATTATATACAAGCTAGGCTATCAACAAAAAATGGATGGCATATCATAAGATATTATTAAAGAAAGTTCAACATACGTGAGGACTTGGTTCCGGCATGAACATGCATAAACCAAAGTCATGACCAAGAACTGCTATTCCACCAGGTTGTTGGCAACCAGTTATGTACAAATAGTCCGCATCTTGTCTAAAATTATAAGGAACGACTTCATTCATCATGTTTACTTGGGCAGCCGCAACTATAGCTAAACTTTTCTCCGGAAGAAGTTCTAATAATTTATTTCTTCTCGAAACATATTCTTCACTTGTAATGCCAGGTGTGATCTCTCCTTCTTTAAGTAACTGGAATCACAAAAAGAAACACATAAGTAAATGCAAGAATCTGGTATAACTATAAACAACAAAAAATCAGAGGCACGGATAGAGCAATACATGTGGATGAGTAGCAGCAGTTGGCTGTCCAATATCTCGAACATTCTTCGTAGAACATAAACGGCCTTTCGCTACCTAAAAATCCCAATTCATGAGCTATTACCAAAATATATAACCCAATTCCAGTACCCTTATTGAGCTACTTAACAATGTATTGAAGCACTTTATTACGCAGATGCAAACATATAAATCTAAAACTGAACAAATCATCAAACACATAGCAATCACACTAAAACGAAGTGTTCCAAATAAAAATTAAATCTTTCAAACATTACCACATAAAAATTAAAACTTTACCAATGCAATCAACACAATTCTTAATATATGGCTAATACAGAGATGAACATATTACAAGAATTAAAAACAAGTGATTAAATAGAATACCCAGATGATAAAACTAATCAATTAAATGCAAACTCTTTAAAAAATTGAAAAAGGTACAAACTTGATTCAATAAACGGAGTGAGGTGTTGTGCAATAGTTTTCCCCTGAAAATCTGCATTCTAGAATATACACACACGCGGATGTGTATATGTATAGTCCCCGTGCAAGATGTTTTTTTCTTGTTCTCTTATAAATTCGCAGTGTTTCTACTAATAAATCTCATCTTAGGGGTTTAGAAGTGTGCGGGCAATACTTTAAATTTACCGGCAGTTGGTATTTTATTAGATGAGTTAAATATCAAAATAATTACTGAAATAATGTTTTATTTTCACTATACTTACTCCCGAGTCAACCTAATGAAATAAATAATTTTCTATCATGTGCTCACGTGTACACAATAAGCGCGAAAATTCATAATTTTAAATCATTTTGATTGGTTCCTTTTTAAATAGTGGTGGACCATTTGCATTGGCAAAAACTCAATCGATGAAATTGGCCCAAATTTATAAGTTTTCGCGCTTATTGTGTGTCCATGGGCACATAATAGAAAAACTGATGAAACAATAATACTTTGCAGTAGTTCAGATCTTGATTTTTATAAGAGTCTAAGGAGGTCAGGAGTTCGAATTATAAAAAAAATGATATCCATCACAGAATTTTGTTGATCATATTATTTAAACATGTGATAAGACATGATCATCTGTAATCATCAAACAATTTATTATTGAATGTGATTAGCTACATAAAATATCAAAAATGCATCAATTTTGTTCTTTTTTTGAATAACTGAAATTGTTATGTTTGAATTAAAATTTTAATTTTTGTTCTGTGTTAATATTTTTAGTACATCTATTACACTTTATGTCCACCAACATGATAATTTCTCAAATGGTCCTAAATAGATACATAGGTAAAAAATTTAATGTGAAACCCGATTTTAGCTGTGATTTGCTATCTTTCGTGATTTGGAACAATTTGCTACTAAATATGAATATGATCTATCTTTCCTTGTATTTTAAGTGTGATGATCACGTGTGATGATCATATGTTTGATAGGAGAACTAGGTTAAAATATGATGATAGTTTAGTAAGAAAGTAAGTAAACATGTGTAAATTTTATACTATTAAAACATTATTGAATTATATGTTGACCACTTCAACCTCGATGAGTCGATCGATTAACCACAAACCCCAAAACAGACAAGAAATGAGATTGATAAATATGACACAGTTGTGAATGAAGAAAATCGCAATACTGATGATGATGATGAGGTTATGGTTGAGGTTGAGATTAGTGCTCAAAGTTATCTTGATGAATTGAAGAGTAAGGAATTTGATGATTGTGAATGTGTTAGTTTAGATCCTGATGATATGCAGATGGATGATGAATTAGAAAATATATGACAAATTTCAATAATTTCAAGGCAAACTTTTCTTATATATTGAACTGTTCTAGTAAATGTTTAAATGATGAGTCTGAATATAACTCTGAAACTCTTAGATTATTGTCCTTATTCAGTGAAGATGAAAACTCTAAAATTAATTATGTGTAACCTTGAAAAAATAAAAACAGAGAAGTATTGAAAGTAGTTTAAGTGAAAGGTAAAATAACAATTTGTTAAAATGAATGAGTTTATGGAAGCAATTAGAGATTATGGAGTATTTGAAAGAAGGGGGCGCAGTTTATTACTGAGGATGATAAAAGATGCCGGTAACATGTGAGGGAGGATGCTCTTTATACATTTGGTGTAGTAAAACAAAATAATAGGCACTTGTTCAACTAAGAGACTAGTTGGCACTCATTTGTGCACCAAACCTTACACTAATAAAATGACCATATTTAAGTATCCATTTAAGATGCTTGGGAAGAAAATAAAAGAAATTTCAATGAAAGGTGTAGGATCTGGAGGAAATAATTAAAAAAGAATTGGAGATTGAGGTCCCAAAAATTAAACATAAGAGGTTAACAAATACTGTCCTAGAATGAGTTCATGAATCTCTAAAGGAGCAGTACCCTAGAATAAAATATTTTGACCATGAGCTGTTATTAACTGATCCAAGAAATACTGTCAAAATATGCACTACAAGATTAACTCAGAATAATCTTATTAAAAGGTTGTATATTACTACTTTTCAATGAAGACATGTTTATAAGAAGGTTTTGGACCGGTTATAGAATTAAATGATAATTTCCTAAATATTTATGATGGCCAAATATTGTCAGTTGTTGGTGGGGGATAGAAATAATCAAATATTCCCAATTTGTTATATACTTGTTGAGCCTGAAAATACAGATAATTGATAATTTTACTCACATATGATATGAAGTTAGTTGAAGAAACTATTTTCAATGATCAGCAAAAGGGATTAACGAATGATGTTAAAGACTTGCTTCTGAGTGTAGAGCACTCGTTCTGCACTAGACACCTTAACAACATCATGTATGTCATATTTTTTTATACATGAAAATAATTTATCTAATAATATTTGTGAGAATGTATATGGAGAAAGAATATAGATGTTGATTTTGGGATTCTGGAAATGTTGATCATCAGCTTTTGAGTGCCTTTTTCAAATGGCCTAAACCACAATATATGGGCTTCATCAACAATCCTCCATCCCAAAAAGAAACTGCCCAAATAATTAATACAATCAATATTTGATACATATTTAATATATTAATTACACATTAATATATTTATTTTGTAACTCCAAAAAATTCAATATAATAAATTCTTTATTTTGAAATAGAAGTCAACTAACATCTCCCACTTGACTTCTTTTTCAAAATACTTATATCACTCCCACGTTTGACGGAGCGTCGGGACTTAAATGTTTCTAAGTCCCATTAAACCAACATGTTTGACAAATGTTTCAGCAGGAATGCCTTTTGTTAAAGGATCCGCAATCATATCACTAGTGGGAATATATGTTACTTCTACTTCTTTCTTTTCCACTACTATATCATGAATATAATGATATTGTATATCAACGTGTTGCCCTCTCGAACTATTTGCACCACTATAAATCAAATCAATAGCTAATGTATTATCACAAAATATCTCAATAGGTCCATCTATTAAATTGAGATTTAATTCACGTAAAAAATGCCTTATCCAGACAGCATGAGTAGCCGCCATGCTACAAGCTATATATTCAGCTTCTTGTGTGTATTTTGCAACACATCCTTATTTCTTACTCCCCCAACTTACGGTAGCTCCACCAAAAAATAAATAGGTGCCCAGAAGTTGATTTTCCATCATCTCTATCACCTCCGAGATCCGAGTCGGAGTATCCAATAACCATTGGATTATTTCCTTAATAAACTAACTTGTGGTGCAACGTACCCTTTAAGTACTTCATAATCCTTTTCACAGCCTCCCAATGGGCTTGATTATGATTACTTTGGTATCTACTTACTAGACTAACAGGATACGCCAAGTCAGGTCGTGTACACAACATAACATACATCAAACTTCCAACCGCTTGCGCATATGGCACGTTTAGTGGTTCTTGTCCATGTTCAGAATCTTTATTGCGTGTTAATCTTTTACCCGCCACTAACGGGGTTGGCGCCGGACTGCAATTCTGCATCCCAAAATGATTAAGTATTTTGCGTAGATACCTCTCTTGATTCAAACTCAGAGTTCTATTTTTTCTATCCCTTATTATTTGGATTCCTAGAACATATGAGGCTTCACCCATATATTTCATCTCGAACTTGTTACTAAGTTCCAACTTGATGTTGTTCAACATATCTTTCTCATTTCCCGCTAACAATATATCATCCACATATATTGATAATATTGCAAACGAACTCCCACTTTTCAAAGTGTAAGCACAATTATCTAATTTATTCTTCACAAAACCAAGTTCGACTGCAACCTCATGGAACTTGAGATTCCAATCCCTAGAAGCTTGTTTTAATCCATATATTGACTTTCTTAACTTGTAGACCTTGTCCTCCAACCTGAAAACCATCAGGTTGATCCATGTATATATCTTCCTTTGATTCCCCATTGAGAAAAGCCGTTTTTACATTCATCTGGTAAAGTTCCAAATCAAGACAAGCTATTAAAGCCAATATAATTCTTATTGATGCAAACTTTGCCACGGGAGAATAAGTCTCTTGATAGTCTATTCCCGGTTTCTGTGTAAAACCTTTCGCTACTAGACGGGCCTTAAATTTATCAATAGAACCATCAGCCTTGTATTTACGTTTCAAAATCCATTTACAACATATGGAATTTCTATCTTTAGGCAGATCACACAACTCCCCCACTTCATTCTTTTCAATGGACTCAATCTCATCTTTCATGGCTTTCATCCATGAATCAGATTCTTGCGATCTCATCGCTTCCGAATAAAAAGTAGGATCAATAGGATCTTCAATATCCATGTCTGCCGAGAAACAAGATACTTCACTATCATAAATATAATAGTCATCCATCCACTCTGGTGGAGTTCTTGTTCTCTTGTTTCTAATTATCTCAACTGGGCCATTACCAGCATTCTGATCTAGTTCACTATTTCACTTGGATCTAGTTCTACACGTATATCAATATTTTCTGTAGGAATCTCATTGTCATCAATAATATTCAAAGGGCGTGTGTCCTCTACCACATTTTCTTGTTCCTCAGAATTTTCTATGAAACTAGCATCCCTATTTTCAATTATTCCTGATTCTTTATTATAAAATTTATACCCCTTAGAATTTTCAGGGTAACCGATAAAATTGCACTTCACTGTTCTGAAGTCTAATTTATCTCTATTTTGAGATGGGATCATCACATGTGCAATGCAACCCCATTTTCTCATAAGACTTGAATCTGATTTCCTTCCCGTCCATATCTCATAAGGTGTCGATTCAACCGACTTTTTGGGAATTCTGTTCAATATATAATTTGCTGCATATAACGCGTCCCCCCAAAATTTTTTTTGACAATCCAGAATGTGACAATAAACATCTTACAACATTTAATAATGTTCTATTTTTTCTTTCTGCCACACCATTCTGTTGTGGTGTATAAGGTAGTCATATGCCTTATTATTCCTTTCTCTTTACAATAGTTATCAAATTCCATGGATCTATATTCTCCACCTCTATCAGTTCTCAAAACCTTTATGTCTCTACAAAGTTGCTTCTCAGCGACGGTACAAACAAAAAGTGTATATAATTATTAGCTCTGATACCAATGAAAACAATTTATCTAATAATATTTGTGAGAACGTATATGGAGATAGAATATAGATGTTGATTTTGGGATTTCGGAAATATTGATCATCAGCTTTTGAGTGCCTTTTTGAAATGGCCTAAACCACAATACACGGTTTCATCAACAATCCTCCATCCCAAAAAGAAACTGTTTAAATAATTAATACAATCAATATTTGATACATATTTAATATATTAATTACACATTAATATATTTATTTTGTAACTTCAAAAAATTCAATATAATAAATTCTTTTATTTTGAAATAGAAGTCAACTGACAGTTACTTTGTTATGAGATATTTTAATATGCTACTCACCTGTAGCACATAAAAGAGAACCGAGAGAGTTAGTACGTCATACTAAAGTTGTACATTGTACATGAGCACTTGAAAGACAATAATATGAGAGTTTTAGTTTTTGGTTTATTGATAAAATATATTATATTAATTAACAATGATGCTTACATATTACTTTCATAGTTATTTAAGATATTGATCTGCAAATGCAGTTGGATAATTCAAAAGGCTTACTTCAAAAAAATCATCAGCAAACATCAAACAAATTCTAGTATGTTGTAATATTTGATGAGAGATTTACAATAGTATGTTCAGTCTTTAAAATCGTTGCCTTAAATTTGAGATATTAAAGAAAGAGAATGATGAAGTTGGTGATTTTTTCTTGCACCGATTATGTGTATCTGGTTAATGAATTTTAAAAAAAAATTAATAAATTTTCTTCGTAAATTGGTGATATAGTGTTGTGTTTAGTTTCCCGCTTTGGAGTTTATATTTACTCTCACTAGAATCAATCAATATATATATATAAAGGAGGATACGCGTGATGTTAGGTGGCGCTCTAAGATCGTTTTAATATATTTTTCTAATTTTCTTAGAGTTTCATAATTTTAAATAATTAATTAATAAAACTAACGTATTCTAAGTAGAAAAGGTATTCTAATTCTAATTTATAAAGGAAAAGAGTTCGAATTAATACAAGATTCTTTTTCTACTTAGAGTTTGGTCGATATTCGGTATTCAAATTTATAATTAAGAATAGTTCGAATTTATATCAAAATCTTTTTCTACTAAGATATATAAACAAACTTATAAGGTCTATTCATTTAAGTTCTTTTAGCTCAA
>PHNY01259343.1:0-11854 GCA_003724115.2 Anethum foeniculum
TATATATATATATATATATATATATATTGATGTATAAATTTTTTAAACGAAAGTTGTATATTTATTATATGTTTCCAATTTTTTCTCGAAAAATTTAAAAAAATATAAAATGTCTTTTTTTTTTAATTCGACGTACATTTTATCCAATTCTCGATTCGTTATGATTCCGTTTCTGATGAGCCTTATCATTTCGGAAAGATCGTTACATTATCTACAACTTTCATGTTTTACAATTTTTCAAAAAATATCGTTTAGAGGGTCAAAAAATTAAATAAAGATATTTTTTAATAAAAAGGGTCAACTGTTCAATTTCTATAATTTGGGGACAAAAATGTAAAAAGAAATCGTTCAGGGACGTAAATGAAAACTGTATTAAACGTCAGGGGTCAAAATGCAATTAAACGGTATCAATTTACTATATTACCCCTGACCTATTTAACGGTAACGGAGAAAACTAACGGAAGGGGTTCAGAGTGCAGCGCCTAAAAAAGTCCTAGGATGCAATGTGCAATTAGTGAAACTATTGGCCCCTAAGTGACTATGGGAAAAACCAAAGGGATGCACATTGCAATTTACACTCATTAAACTACAATGCCATCATAAAATCTTATAAATGTTATCACGGTTCACCTATATATATAGAGTAGAGCTAGGTACCCAAATTGGTTACCAAAACTTTTCCTGAATGCTGTGGCATGACACTTGACTTATTTTAATTCGTGTGCGCATATGTATGCACGCGGGGTCACATATTATTATTAGATAGATTACATGTAAGCATTTGGGAACCGTTTTGGAAGCCAATTCGGATACCTAGCATTTTCCATATATATAACTATTAATAAGGCCTGGCCTATACAACCAATTAGGGCTGAGCAAAAAACCGAATTAAAACTGAAACTGAACCGAAACCGGGAAAAACCGATCCGAATAAAACCGAGCCAAAACCGAAACCGAAAAATAAAAAACTGATCTGATTTAAGTGGTTGGGTTCCTGTTATACGTCTCAACCGAACGGAATCGGATATTAAAATAATAATTAAATAATAAATATATTTACATATAATATATATGATGTTTATAAATTTAAAAATTAATAATTATTCGAATGATTGTTCAGTACTTAAACTGTAATTTAAGTTGTGAATTGAAATTGAGCCTTGTACAGTTTGTATACAATTGGGCCAAACTGCCAAAGAGTCTCTAAAGTCCAAAACAATACACACAAGTTCAAATTAGGTATACACGAACTTGAAGTCATGAACTATAGAACTCACACAGACAGAGGCTAGAGGCGCAAGCGCGCAGTAGTCAACATAACACGAAGTCAACATGTTAATTTCATCTTTCCAATCGGATTAACGGCACTGGCAAATCATGTCGGGGATTGGGAGTGAAGTTCCTCAACACGAAGTAGCTGAAGCTCCGCAAGAAACAGTAGCTGATCCTGAAATCGAAGTGGTACGCATCTGAAATACAATTGTACCTATGATTTTACAAATATATGAATTATCGATGCATATGTGCTTAGTTTTGAAATAGTAACTGCCAGTAGCTTATTTATGTAATTGTCGAGCATATGTGCTTGTTTGATATTTATTAAAATTTAAACCGTGCATTCTTAATTATTGTCGAGCATATGTGTTGGTTTCTCTATCCCTGTAGTTTGTACTATCCATTTTCTGCATTATCGATTGTTGGACAGTGAACACCTCTTGATTGTAGACATGTATCTTTTATTTGTAGATACAAGTGGACTTGGATAATAAAGGAGAGGAAAAACGTAATAAAAAGGGTAAAAAGAGTTCAAAGGCCTGGGATTATTTCGAAGAATTGAAAGGCTGTCCAGCAGGTTCTGAAAAAGCCAAATGCAACTTTTGTAATGTGGTTATTGAATGTAACACAAACAGAAATGGTACATCTGCTATGATGAACCATTTAAAAGCAGTCTGTGCTAAATCACCTTTGCGTACCAATCTGGACAAGTTGCAGAAAACATTGAAGTTTGAGAAGTTGTCCGGGGATGAAAATTCTCACACACTTAAAGCTCATACATTCGATAAGAGAAATTGAGGAAGAAGCTCGCGTTAATGTGTATCAAGGATAATCAGCCTTTTAGAATTGTGGAGCATGAAGGCTTTAGAGAATTAATGAAAGAAGCGGAGCCAAAATTTAAAATTCCCAGCAGATGGACAGTAGCGAGGGACTGCCTCAAGATATATGGCGATGAGTTAACAAAGTTAAAAAGAAGCATGGTCGCTGAAAGAATATCTTTTACTACGGATACATGGACATCAGTTCAGAATCTGAATTACATGTGCTTAACAGCTCACTGGATAAATAAAGATTGGAAGCTTTGCAAAGAATTTTAAACTTCCAACAAATTGGAAGCCATAAAGGGAAGGCAATTGGTAAGATGTTGGTTAAATTGTTTGGAAGATGGGGTATAGATCGTATATTCACCATTATATTAGATAATGCAAGTTCAAATGACACCGCAATCTCACATTTGAAGAAGTTTCTAAGAGGACCGGAAGCTATTTTGGAGAACAAATTCCTTCATATGAGATGTTGTGCCCACATTCTAAATTTAGTGGTGAAGGACGGTTTAAAAGAACAACACGAGTCAATTGCGAGAATTCGTAATGCCGTTAGATATGTTAGATCTTCACCGGTAAGACTTGAAAAATTCAGAAAATGTGTCGAAAGAGAGAAGATAAAGTATGATAGAATGGTGTGCCTTGATGTCGACACTAGATGGAATTCAACCTACATTATGTTGGAAGTTGCGGTCAATTATAAAGGAGCTTTTATTAGAATGATCACCGAAGATCCAAGTTATGAACCATTTTTTAATGGGGCTGATCTTAAGGGGGCTGATTTCGGAGTTTCAAGTGACAATGCTAGGAAAAAGAAAAAAAAAACATGTTGAAGGTGCTCCTTTCTTTGTTGATTTTGATAATGTCATTCGCTTCATTCAATTTTTAAAAATCTTGAAGTTACACTAAAATTATCGGGTTCGAAGTATTGCACTTCCAATGTGTTTTTTATTGAACTTGTTAAAATGCAAGAGGCTATTGTCAAGTTGTGCTCGAATGAAGATATGTTGATGAGAGACATGGCAAATAGAATGAAGGATAAATATGATAAATATTGGGATAACACGGAGAATACAAACTTTTTATTGTATGTGGCGATTGTGTTAGATCCTAGGTATAAAATGAGTTACATTGACTTTTGCTTCGCCAAAATTTATGGGAGAGGGTCTACTAAATGTTTTATGATGTGTGACAAAGTCATGAAGACCTTACAAGAGCTTTTTGAACATTATAAGAACCTGGTGGAAAAATCAGATTGCTCCTCTAGTTCCAAGACAGACCAGATTGTCAATACATGGGATGATGATTATTAAAAATACATGGAATCTCAAGATAAATGGGGAATTGGAAAATCAGAACTTGATGTTTACTTGGGTGATGAAAGAGAAAGAAAAAGTGAAGGATTTGATATATTACTATGGTGGAAGACAAATTCAACAAGATTGCCAATACTTTTTGATTTAGCTAAACAAGTTTTAGGTATGCCGGTTTCGTCTGTTGCTTCGGAGGCTGCCTTTAGCACTAGTGGACGAACTATTGATGCGTATCGAACCTCACTTTCACCAAAAATAGATGAATCTTTGGTTTGCAGCCAAGATTGGTTAAGAACTTCCGATAATTTAACTAATCTTAGAGGTGAACCGGAAGAATATCTGAAATATGAAAAATTGGAAAATGGTAATTGTGCCTTTAGTATTCTGTTTGCCTTTTTATTTAGTTAATACTGGATTATCGGTAGATTTTTATTTGTATTGGTATTTTGTAGATGAGCTAAAAGTTGGAAGCTTATTTCAGAAGTTGGACCTCGATGATTGAATTCTGAAGCTAATGGTGTAAGTTTTCAGTGTCTTAAGAAATTCATTGCAACTTTCAGTATTTAATTTTTCAGTTATCTGAAATTCGTAGCTTTATATTATATTTATAACTATTAATCAGTTTCAGAACTTAAATATAACAAACCAGTAGCGAGGGAATTAGTTTCAGAGGTTTTCTCCCTTTCAGTGAGCCACCGGCAGAGAGATTCTAACTAACAGAATGTGTAATGACATGTAAATTTTCTTATCATCTGATAAGCTACACCATACTATATTAGTTGACATGTAAATTTTTCATCAGAGAGAGCCAGAGAGGTCTTTTGAGACTGACAAGAACATAAGTTGGCTTGTGGTCCTCGGGGGCTCTTGTTTCTGGTCTTGTCCTTAAATAATGGCTATTTTAATATTTTTACTCTGTTTTACAGCTAATATATGGGCTCTCCTTGCCTGGACTACATGATTGCAATTTATGAATTCTCTTGTTATATAGTATTCAGATTAATTTTTGTTATAACAAATGTGGTTGGATTAGATTAACAATACTAGTTTGAACTGATATGCTTTCTACAGGCATTAAAAATCTGAGAACCAAACAATGTACGCAAAATCTGAGAACTGATATATTAACACTACTAGTTTTAATAAGGCAATTTTCTGCAGCTTATGTCTTCATCACTGTTCTATAGATACCTGCAGTTTTGTGGAGCATTTTCCTGTAAAATTCTTGAGCATGTTCTGCAGATTTCTAGAACAGTTTTTATAGATTGTTTTAAACAGTTTGTGCAGATTTTTTACTATATTTTGGTTCATTTTCCAGCATTATTTTTTAGCAGTTGGTTGTGTAACTTTGAAACACTTCTTTGCAGATTTCTAAAGCCTTTGTGTTGTCTGCAAATATTTATCCATATTTACTTTGGTCTATTTTATAATCAATTTAGTTTCTTTCTGTACACTGAAAACTTTTATTCTTTATGTTGATTTCTCTCCTTATTGTATTGACTTATTTTCTGTGCTCTGATTGGCTGATTTTGAAATTTTTTGATAAGCAGGCCAGAGTTAAATTTTCTAATTTTGTGCAAGAGACTGCCTGGACTACTGCAGTAGCTGATGCCTTCACAATGTTCAATGAATTTGCAGGACACATTGCTGTAGTCCAATTAGTATCATCTGTTGTTTATGTCAGCTTCTGAGACATTTTTTATTCCCCCATGTTGGAAGTAAAACATGGAATGTTATTTATGTTGAACATTGTTGTATTAATTATTATCTCAGAATTGCGCGCATTGATTTGTCTCGTTTCTGTATTGCTTTTGATTTTTTGTATTTGTCGTTTTTATAACTGAAACCGAGCCAATTATAACCCAACCGGGATTTTTTAAACCGAATCCGAATTCGAACAGGCGGTTGCGGTTTTTAATTTTAAAAACCGAAGATATTGGTTACGGTTCCGGTTTTATCCAAAAATTGAGCCGAACCGGCCCATGCTCTCCCCTACAACCAATCATCAGGATTCAAAATCATATAACAACAGTCCCATATTCTGATATCCATACATTTTCACAACGTCACAAATGCCGGTTACCGTTGGATTAAAAAATAAACTACACTAAACTTTTAACCCACTGACAGTACACTTCCCTACCATAAAACCTAGATGTACATTTCCAATTACTATCTTAAAATTCTCCTAAAATTTCTCTACCTATTCGTTTAAACTTTTCTTTCAATTCAAAGTTATATCTTAAAACTTTTCTAAATTTGAACCTAATTATATATTTTAAACTCATAATACTATTTTAATATTGTCCTAAACATTTTTTGCAATCGAATTTAGTATCTTAATATTTTCCAAAGTTTTTCTAAATTTAAACAATAGAAACTAAACTTTTTAACTTTCGATTTATAGAATAAGTTACAATAATACAAAAGTTAGATATTAGTAAATATTTCTTATTATAAATAAAACAATGACAAGATACTAGAAATTAAATTACTAATTTAGTTTCTGAAAATATTTTGATTAATAAATAATATAATTCTATGACATTAGATTTGCGAATAATGAAAGAGCGGTTCATTAGAGCAAACATGTTTAACGAGAAAACGGTTTCTTAAACTTCTCTATTTACTATATTTATTATTCAGAATTTCAGAATGATCAAGATCAAATAAGAAATGCAAAAAGAAAAGAAGACATAACATTATTTTAGAATTTCGCTACGAAGCACCGCTTAATAATCTAGTATATTCTTTAATTTCGTCTTCAATGTCGTCTAAAACAATTTTTCGAATTTTCTCATTTTTTAAATTATTCAATTGGAAAAAATCTTAATTACTTTATATTCTCCTAAACTTTCTCCTTGCATCAAATTATCATCTTATTATTTTCCTAAAGTTTCTCTACCGTATTAATAAACTTTACCCTTAACTTAAATTTCTTTCTTATCATTCTCCTAGAATTTCTCTACCATACTAATATTTTTTTAAAACTTTCTTTTCAAGTCAAAAGTTTATTATCTTATTTTTAATTAAACTTTCTCTTTAACTCAAATTATTATCTTATAATTCTCCTAAAGTTTCTCTAGATGAGTGCGGTGACTTGGAGCCTTTCATATCGTCTCAATCTATTTTTCTAATTTTCTGAAATTTTTGAGTTTATAAATAGAAAAAATATTAATTACCTCACATTCTCCTAAACTTTCCCCTTAACTAATATTATCATCTTATTATTCTCTTAAAGTTTCTCCGCCATATTAATAAATTTTTCTCTTAACTCAAATTAACATCTTATCATTCTCCTAAAAATTCTCTACCATATTAATATTTTTTGAACTTTCTTTTCAAGTCAAAAGTTAATTATCTCATTTTCTCCTAAACTTTCTCTTTAACTAAAGTTACCTTTTATGATATTAACATTTTCTTAAACTTTCTTTTCAAGTCAAAAGTTAATTATCTCATTTTTAATTTAAACTTTCTTTTTAACTTAAATTATCATCATCTTATAGTTCTCCTAAAGTTTCTCTAGACGTGGGAAGTGAGGTGGCGCCTCTCATATCGTCTCAATCTATTTTTTTAATTTTTTCAAAATTTTTGAGTTTGTAAATAGAAAAAATAGTAATTACCTCATATTCTCTTATTATCATCTTGTTATTCTCCATAAAGTTTATCTACCATATTTATAAAGGGAAAATGAATTTTTTTTGTCACTCAACTATTTGCACTTTTAGAAACCTACCACTCAACTAATTGTTTTTTATTTTTAATCATTCTGTTATGTTTGACTTGCTAAAGTTAAAATTGACCACCTATGTGGACAAAGTTGCTGACATGGTTTAGAACCCGACCCATTTTCCTTTATAACCCGTCCCGAATAGTAATAATCCATAACTCTGAAATATCTTAACATATACATATAATTCTTTGTTTTATTTTTCTCCAAATTGGGAAATTCACAATTAGGGTTCATGTAATATATACTCCATCTGTCCCATTTTAATAGTCTTTTAGAATTTGATTGTTGTCCCAAAATAAGTGACTTTCCAAGTTTTCATGCATTGTTTAGCAAGTGAATTTCAATTTTACCCCTCATTAATGCAACTTGTATTTTTCATGCAATTTAAATATTAGTTTACTTTGACTTTATTAGGGGTAGTTGTATATAAACTATTCAAATAAACATCTTAATAAATGCAAAATTGGTTTATGTGTCATTCTCTAAAAAAGCAATTAAAATGGGATAGATGGAGTGTGTGTGTGTGTGTGTATGTCTATATATATATATATATATATATATATACATATCAATGGTTTCGAGTATGTCAATTTCATCAATCGATTCTCAAGCTTCACAAGTCGGAGTAATACGCTGTCATTGTAGAGTTCAAGCACCGATTTGGAGGTCCTCTAAGCCTATAACAAGGGGTTTAAAATTCTACGGTGGTCCATTTCATAAGTACAAAAATAAGTATTATAGGTTTTTCTTATAGTATGATAAGGCTCTAATTGAGATAAAATGTGTGGTAATCGGTTCGACTGAAGATCCGGAGCTTGATACGACTGCTTTGGAGAGAAAAATTGAGTTTTAGAGACTATCTTGCAATGTTCGAAGACTGAAATTAGCTGTTTGAAGTTGATGTTGCAATCCAAGAATGAAGCGATCTTGCGGAACAAAATCATTATTGTGATTCTATATATCATGTTGAGTTGTTTAGTTCTTAAAGTTCTTGTTATATACTCCCTCTGTCCCTTTCATTTCTATACACTTTCCTTTTTTGGATGTCTCATTCATTTCTATACATTTTAAAAGTTACTACATATAGTAAAAATTTTATAATATAAAAATTAACTACATCCACTACTTTCTTCCACTACACTTACTTTATACATTAAATATTGATTGACCCCACCAATTTACCCACTTTTCTTACTTTTATCATTAAATCACACTTTTTCTTAACCTCTGTGCCCAATCCAAACGTATACAATTCCACGGGATGGAGGGAGTAAATGGTTATATATTAGTGTAATTTGAATGATTTTGTCTTGAGCAATGAAATGCAAGTATCGAAATTTGAAAATGAGTCATACTAGGTTATTCAGAAATGAAACAGTGAAAATGAGTCTCTGTGATTAAGGGTTTTAGGATTGAGGGTCTGGGAGGGGAATGGTCATGTTTGATGAGGTTTTGATCGTGTTTTTTTTATATGTATTTTGTTTTTTGTTCGTGTTTATATGTTCTAATCTGTCATTTTATTTCTTATATTTTATTTTAATTATTCAATAGCCAACTCATGATCACATGGAGCACCTTTTATACATGGAAAGGGATAATTAACGTCCGTTAATTACTTTTAACGGAATGATTACTTAATAATAGCATAATTAGTACAGTTCTGATTTTCAGAGGTTTTATTGTTCTGTGGTAGATTTCTAAAAGGGTAATAGTTTAATGACAAAAATATTCATTTTCCTTAGTTATAAGTGAACTTTATTTTCAAAGTTAAAAGTTATTATCTCATTTTCACCAAAACTTTCTCTTTTAACTCAAAATAATATCTTATAGAGCCCGTTTGGGATTTCTTAAAAAAAGTAACTTACAACTTAAAGTTAAAAAGTGTCATATAAGTGATACGTAAATTATTACTTATAAGATATTTAGGCGTTTTGATAATTCCACTTATAAGTAAGTTAGTAATGTGTTTGGTAATCATAACTTCTAAGTTATATTTTTTAGAAAAAAACAAAATTTTAATATATAATTTGAATATATTTTATAAAATTAAAAAGATGAAAGTTAGAAAAAGAATATTTAAATATATATGGTAACAAAATAATTTATAGTATTATATAAAAGACGAAATATTGAAACTTTTGGTTTATTGATTTTGATTTTCAGACATTTATTAATAATATTGTTATTACTTATAACTAACCAATTAACCTTTTTAGCAAAAACATTATATCTTATCTAATTTTTACAATTAAAATATTTACTTAAAAAATGGTGTCATGTATTATATCTCTTATTTTTGTACATATTATATTAGTGTACTAATATTAGTGTACTAATTTATAAATATCTTTAACTAATTTATTAATAAAAAGAATTAAAACTATGCTATATACAAGCATACATTTAAGATAAACAGGATTAAATGGAAGAAAGAAAGGTACCACGACTTGTAATATCACATAAATGGAAATGGGAATATGGGATGAGAAAGTACGAGTATATTAACATTGAGCTTATTGAATATATGAGTCATAAATGGTCACTTTATTTAAGTTGTCAAACACACCTCAGTAAGGTGGACTGATATAATGCTTATGTGGCGGCAAATGGTCACTCTACTTAAGTTGCCAAACACACCTCAGTAAGGTGGACTGGACTGATCTTTTCACGCATATATAATGTTTATGTGGGTGCCCAAACAGGCACATAATTCTCCTAAAATTTCTCAATAGTATAATATTCACTTAAACTTTTTATTAATATTCGCTTAAAAAAAAAAATTAAGTCAGACTTACTATCTTAATATTCTTCTAAATTTCAAGTTCTACAATTTCTTTTAAAGTTATATGACGATTTTAATAAATATTTGAATTAATTTCATGATATTATAAAATTATTATTGATTAATAAATAATAAATAATATAATTTATGATATTAGATTTGTGAACGATGAGAGAGCGACTCACCGGAACGTTTAACAAGAGAGCGGTTCTTTATACTTTTGTATTTATATATTTATTTAAAATTTTAGAATGACCAAGATTAAATAGAAAATGGAAAAAAAAATTCTATACATTATTTTAGAAATAATTTTATTTATTTTATTTTAAAACATATTCTGTAAAATATTTTTAGCCAGGCGGGCTTAGTTAAATATCTATGAGGACCAGTGGAAATCTAATCGTAGACGGGATTGCATTCATTTGAAAAGAAACTTCATGTATGAATACAGTTTCAAAACCATCACAATTCACAAACGCAATTAATTAATTTTGCTTATAAATACACCCAAATTAAACCATTCATGCACATCATATATAGAATAATAATACCACACTGCAGCTGCAAATAGAGTTCCTCTTGATTGAACGGTTTCATAGGATGGAGACCAGAGCTTTGTGTTTCTTGTTTTTTGTTCAGCTGTTGCTTTTGCTAGCTCAATGTTCTGCTAGGTATGATGCTTACAAGTGACTATATTAATGTTATACAATCTTTTGTGATCATGCATGCAAGTTAACAAGTCCTGCAGTGCAGACTGATAAATCCTTATGTTGATTAATCTGTAGATATCATCCAGGGAATATGAACAAAGATGTTAATCTGGTGTCATCTCCGCCTGTTCAGCTTCGTAGGCGCTCTAACCATGTAAGAATCCCACTACAGAACTATATTTTGATGATGCGTGCTGCAAAGTTTTTATTATTACTGTCCACAATCTTGCATGCAAACAAAGCTTGCATAAATCCCTAGTTACAACTCATGATGTTTTTGTTTTCATTAATATTTATGTACTGTTCAAGTTTTCATTCACCGAAAGAATCTGTGATCTGTTCATAAATCCTATCGGTGCTTAGAATTAATAAAAATAATTATTCCATCATTGTTGATCTTTGAATGAAAAATTTTACGTATTACATAATTCAGTTTCATAGTATTATTAAATATTTTTAGATACAAGTACGTTCATAAAGCCCAACATCAGTTTGTATATATCTTAATTTAGTTGTACACCAACAATTAAGGTTAATAATATTTTTAGATACAAGTACGTTCATAAAGCCCAACATCAGTTTGTATATATCTTAATTTAGTTGTACACCAACAATTAAGGTTAATGTTAATGTTAATGGTGTTGATAAAATAGTTCAGTTTCATTGTTGAACTTTTATACTCCTATTTCTGTATTCAGGTGGTGATGGACAATGGATTAGCACAAATATCTCTGTCAACTCCTGGTGGTATGATTGATGGAATCTCATACAAAGGAATCAATAACTTGTTGGAACCTGAATACCGTCCATCCTACAGAGGGTAAAATCAAGCACATAAACTTATCATATTTTGTTGTGCTCAAAATTTTACAAAAAGTTCTTGCATCACACAAATTTTAAGACAGCTAATGTATACTCCCAAAATAAAGAGTTGCTTTAACGGCGTGTAAAAAAAAGGTATTTTGATATATTATTTTTAAGATTAACTAATATATATATATAGGGTTTGATCAAATACAAACTAGAATTAAAATAAAAATTAGAAACTAATCTAGCCCTTAGATCTATACAATCTGATGGCCCCCCTACATGCAGACATCTCAGCTTTTCCCCTCCGTTTTTAATTTGATTTTTCCCGTCAATCGGTAAACCTTTTTTAAAATCCGACTTCACTGTATTTTTCTATATCTCGTGACGATCAATTTGCATACCATATG
>PHNY01259407.1:8955-21276 GCA_003724115.2 Anethum foeniculum
TCCTATTTATAACTACAACCTCAACTCATAATCCCTAAATTAAAGCTAAAATATTATTATTCCCACCAAATCCTCCCTTTCAAACCCATAACTGATGCACACACTAGTTATTCAGATTTATAACTGATTTAATATTATTCACTTTGGTTTATTATGTTTCCTAACACTTTCATAGCATGGAATAGAAATGGAATTAAAAGGATAACAAAGTAAATTACATAAGTTGACAAGTTATGCTTCCCCTTTTTTCTTACAGGTAGAATTCCATACTATACGATGCCCCCAAGTAGGGATGGAGATGAGCCTATGCAAGCTAAGATAATATCAGATCTTGGGAAGAAGTTCAATGTAGATGAAGTATATGCTACAGAGTCCTCCTTTATTGAAAACCTTAAATCTGCAGAAGATTTTCAACTGGTTGAAGTTCCTGGAAATGGACCTCTTACATTTGATGAGAAGCTCTTTGAGGTTTGTATAGGAGTACCATCATTTTTTTTGTATTTCAAAAGTCATGACCATAACTGGTGGAAAAGAAGTATCTTTATCTTCTTTTCTAAATTGTTTATTATCTTTGTAGAAAATGTGGGGGTTGTTGACCAAAGGCATATATATATTGTTTGTCAGATGTTCATTACGTATACTTTGTATTATCAACCATCTTTTATACTTTTGACCAGTATGGTGCATCTATCATTCTATTTAAGCATATGCTGATTCTCCCAGTAGCGTCTGAAGTAGTTTAATTATGCGTGCTAGTTCATTTTATAGCTAGATTAATGTTTTTAAAAAATTGCATTGATCATGCTGGAGTTGGCAGTCATCTGACATCTTGTAGAATCTTATCTTAGAGTCTTAGTGTACATGCAACCTCTTGGTGATAAGCATCTTTTGTGCTGCAGGATGAATTGCAGCCACAATCAGTGCCTGCAAATAAAGGTACAGCTCCTGGTCAAAATAATGATAGTGATGACAATGTGCCTATGGATGAAGATGATGAAGGTGAGAAGAACACAGACACTGCCAGTGGCCAACAGAATAGTAAGTCGCATGATGCAGAGGGTGCACTTAACACCAAAGTGAGAAAAGCAGCCAAGAAGAGAGGGAAAAAGGCCAAAAAATCTTCCACAGAAGACGTGGAAGGTGATTACGATTTTAAGGTGGATTACTTCAAGAAAGATTCTGCGAAGGATGACGCCAGTGATGAGGAGGACGTCCCGGCTCCTAGTAATGACGAGGACATCTCAGCTAACACTTCCAGTGGGAGCAAACTAGAGACTCCGATTGAGATTGACTGATAAGGAGGTAAATCAGCTGTCCAACTTGTAATGTGTTCTAGAATTGGGTATGTTGCATTGTACTTTTTGATAGTTATAACTGAGCAGAGCTGAGCATTTGTACCTCAAATATAATATAATTTTGTTACGAACTTCATTTTTTTGTTTATTTGATAGTCATGGAAATACTTGGCTTTAAACTGGTGGTTGTTAAGAACCTCATCTTGCAAGTCAATCCAATATTTAGAGTGCACAACTGCACATCATGAGATCAAATACGAGTAACATGAACAGTATTTTCTCTCTAGCTCCAGAATGCGTTAAAAATATATATATAAAAAAAAAACCTCTTCCTGGAAGACTGGTTTATATGTACAGTTCTATATCAAAAACTCGACTGCAGATTGGTAGTTCCATTACAGTGCTGGTATTTCTGGGTTTTTGGTCTAAATCAGTCGTGAATCGTGATGGTTGATAAAAAGATAAATAAATTAAACTCAAAATTTCTTGAGAGATGACGTAGGTGCATTTGTCAGCTGTTCCTGTTGGATATTGTATTGGTAAGCTGTAGTTGAAAAATATTCATGTTGCTTAAATTTTTGGTCTGATAAATATGTTGACAGTTGACCAGAAATATCCTTTTCTTTTACCACGAAGGAATGAGTTCAATATACAAACTAATCTGACTTTTTGATGTTGGACTAATTCTTGATCGAAACAATAAGTACATTAGTTTTAACTAAATTAAATATTAGCTTAGCAAATTTTGTATTAGAGAATGCACTAAACAATGTGTAATTGGACATATTTAGAGTCAAATATTAGAATGCATCTTACAAAGAGTTGTCCACATCAAACGTTTTTTTTTTAATATTATGTCGTGAACATAATTGCGGTGAATTCTAAAAATTATCATTTCACTGATTAATCACATGTTACTCTGCCAATTCGATTTTAGAATCCGATTAATCATTACATATTTTTCTTAAATTAATATATTAATCTAATAAATCAAATGTTATTAATTTTTTTTTAAAAATTTGCCTGATTAGTATTCTTATTAATCATTCCGATTAATTTACTGAGTATCTAATTAATCACTACAAGATGTCTCTACCGACTAATTCTGGTCCCCGTCTTCTAGAACACTCGTTCCAGGTACTAATAAAACAAGGTTTTTACAGTAATAAGGTTGGATTATTGGTACTATAAAAAAAGATAATATATAAACATTTTGTCATCGGAGATTTTGAAGATCACACGTCGGAAGTAAATATTTCGGAAAATATTATAAGATGTATTATTTTGAATCGTGTTCAACGAAAAACATAATTTCATCGAAATCTTTTAAAAATTTACATAATTTATAAGTATAATATTGTAAATTGTATTATTCTAAAAAATTATTTAGTTTGCGGGATATACATATATATTTTATTTACTAAATACAAATGATTTTCAATATTTAAATAAAATAATCATAAATATGGAATATTATGCGTAAAATAATATGTTTAGTGTTATTTCGATATAGAACATACTATCTTATAACTAGTGCGATGCACGAATTTTCTTTAATATGATATTATTTTTAAATTTAATTTAAATTGAAATTAAATAGAAATATCCGTGTTATTTTGAAAAAATAGCGAATTTGTATTTAAAACATAAAAGGTAACGTGTTTTAACTGAAAATTTTAATTGGTTAGTTATTAGTAATTATAATATTTATTTTACTTTATTAAATAAAATTGTCTTTAATATTTTTGGAAAAAAAATATTTTTAATTGGAAAAAATAAAAAAATGTAATGTGTTTTAGTTGAAAAAATTAATTGATTTATATATTAATTATGATTAAATAGTAGTTATTAGTTATTATAATATTTTATTTTACTAAATAGATATTTTTGAAAAATGAGGTATTTTAGTTGGTAAAATTAAAAAAGTAACGTGTTTTAGTTGCAAAAGTTAATTGGTTTTCATACTAATTACAATTAAAATAGTAGTTATTAGTAATAAAAAGATAAAAATGGTGACATGTTTAGTTTAAAAAAAAAGTGATTAGTTATAATATTATTATTTTACTAGAGTTTTACTCGTGCTACGCACCGAATCACAGATCCACAATTATCAGTAATCTTTACAATTAAGTAATATTGAAAGAGAATAACGATCTTGACATTAATTTCAGGATATTTTTCTTAAAATTATGAGAAAAGTATATAAATAACTTAATCTTGACATTTGTTTACTTATCACGGTTTTGTTTAGTTCTAAAAAAGGATAGTGAATAGTTATATATTTAATTAAACACACACAAATCAATGACTACCTTAGGAAATTTTCTTGAAGTCTATATTCAGATTCTTAAACTCATATGAAAATATAAAATATTTTTTAAAAATAAAGAATTTACAAAAAGTAATATATTTTTACCAATTTATTTTTCAAAATAGGATGTCTCTTTTTTCCTTTCATTATTAAACTGTGTTCATCTTTTTTTTCAACAACACGATCTCCTACCTTTTCTTTCCTTCCTCATCCTCCACCGTGTCTTTATTATCCTTTACCGTCATCCTTCATCATTACAAAAATTTGCAATTAGTTGATTTGGTTATTTCTAAAATTGCAATTGTCTACTACTCTATTTGCTTTTTGGTTGATTCGATCATGAAGTTGCTTACTAGTTGATTGTTTTGTGGATATCTACTGCTTGACATAATGTCACGAAAAAATATGAATTTATTTTTGTTGATTCTGATTGCTTAGATATTCGATTAAAATTGATATGGTTTGTAACATATGCAACCATAACCAACTCAAAAAAAAAAAAAAAAATCAGCATATGCAACTGAATACACCCCAAAATCAACATTAGAAAAAATAAAAATAAAGTTACATTTTGAGGTGTAAAGTTTTCGATCGTATTTTTCAAAGCAAAACTTTTAAAAACGTATTCTTGTAATTAATTTTTACTGTTTTTTAGGAAAAGATGTATAAGAAATGTATATTTTTTTAAAAAAAACCCCTCAAAATTACTCATTTCTCCTTTGTATAAATTGCATAATGTTATTTTTATTACTTAAAGTTAGGTTAGGATTTTATATTTATCGAATAAATTACTTATTATTACCATTTGTTAAATAAANCCTATCTATTATATAGATAATCGATAAAAATAAAATAAAATTGAATAACGCACTTTTGAAAGTAAGCTCAATCACTCATTTTTTATATTATTCTTAAGTTGTACCACTAATTTTAGATTTTACACATATATATAATATACATATACTTCTTTTCATCTTTTCTATCGATCTTCATCTTTTTTTGACGATGTCATGAAAAATAAAATTTGATTGTTACCCATTTTCATATCTATTATGTTATATCGATTTGTTCTTCATCAATGCATGCTTCTTTGATAAATTATATTGTTTCTTCTAAGTTGTATTTTCCTTCTATATTTTTAATTTCACTCGCATGATTTGTTTTAAATTTTTGTCGAGTCCTGTGATTTTCATGTTGATTCCTGCTTGTGTTTGGTTATCTATATATAGTGATGCCTGTAAATATTGATGTTAGTGATTATCATGATCGTGGAGATGTGTTGATAAGTGGTAGCAAATGGAAATGCAGATGTTGTGGTAATTCGATTCTGGTGATTCTAATATGTACTTGGTGATCCTGATCAGATATGACATATATTTAGGAAAATCAATTCATTCTACCCTATAATAATAGTAAAACATATATTATCCAAAACTTTGATCCTTGACGACCAATAATAAACACCGCTATTTTGAAATAAATTAAATAATAGTCGTTGGGAAAAAAAGAAATATTTTATATTTTCATGATTTCTAACAAAAAAAAATAGGTGTCCCAAACAGAATTGAATACTAAATGTGAAATTTGTAACTGTCCATTCTCTTCAAATTTCGGTTAATTTTAATTAGATAGTACTTTTTAAACCATCACTAAATTAAAGATTATTTCGTGAGTTTTGCGTGGCTGTTAAATCACAAAAATCTGACTTTTAGAAATCAAAATAGAGCCGAAATAAAATAAAAGGAAACCCGATAAAAAAAATTTATGCTAGGGAAATTTGTTCTATTTATTTGTTTCACTTCCAATTTGATTATTTCTTTAACTATTTCAAATGATCGCTAGATCTTAAAGTAAATAGATGATAGTTGTTTAATCTGAAAATAAATGAATATTTATATTTCTTGATTTAAACAAAAAAATAATTAGGTATCCTAAATATAATCGAATGCTTAATGCAAAATTCGTAGATGTCTTTTCTTTTCAGTTTTTGGATAATTTTAGTTGGATAACATTCTTTAAACCATCCTTCAATTAAAGATAATTTTGTGAGGTTCGCGTGGGCTGTAAATTCGTCAAAACTTGATATATGAAACTCATGATATTGCCAAAATAAAATCAAACGAAATCCGACTAATAAAAGTGTGAGATTAAATATTTGTATACTCGTAATTATTTTAAATACACATATTTGTATTTTTTGACATATGAAATATGTAATATATATGAATATGTTAAATCAAGTAATTACTATTATTAACTAACTGTGTTTAGTACAAGGGAATGAAATTGGTAAATGTTAGATATTATTGATGCTGCAAGAGTTTAGCTGTGAAGATCATCAAAGTTTATCATCCACGGGAGCATGACGGGAGCATGACGTCATCATTGCTTACTTGATCAGAGTTCACCATCAGAACTTATCTGTCAGAGTCTGATATGCTGGAAACCAGGAGATGATTGGTTATGTTTTAAAAGAGAATAGAAATGCAGATATGTCTGTTTCGGAAAATAAGCAGAGGCAGCTATCATATTATAAAATATAGTATAGTTCAATCTTTCATGTATAACATATCCTAGTAATTGATAGTGTAAATGTGTGACATATATAAACACAGTTTAAGTTTACACTAAAGATTTGCGTAACATTATTATTATTTGTGTAATCTAGCAGCTCTCAAGAATATATGTTTATCATTTTAGATAGTAGTTTATATTTTGTAATTAGTTTTTATACATCAATAAAAACTGTTCTTAATATTTTGTGTTGAATTTCGATTTGATTGTCAATACTGTATTCAACCCACCTTCTACAGTATATCCTGGGCCTAATAGGACATAAGGAAATCTTGAAATATAATCTGATTGGTCAAAAATTTAGGTGTGATCTCTTATAGCTTTAAAATAAATTTAGTTAAACCATCTCTAAAATAAATTTTATTTTGTGAGTTTCGTGTCTGCTGTAAATTTGTCAAATATGATTTTTAGAATTTAAGATAGAGCGGAAATAAAATCAAACGATCGATAATTTTTTTTCCTGCTAAACAAATTTTTTTTTTTATTTCTTTAACTATTTCAAAACACCTTTAGATCTTCAATTAAATATATGAATAAATGTTTGATCTAAAATAAAGGAATATATACATTTTCATGATTTAAACCAATAATAGCAGGTTTTTTTAATATAATTAAAAATTTAAAAGTAAAATTCGTAACTGTATTTTTGTTTTAGTTTCTGGATAACTTTAGTTGTGGAATACTTTTTAAATTATCCATAAATCAAAGATTATTTCTTCAGTTTCGCGTGGGCTGTAAATTCGTGAAATTTTGATTCCTAGAACCGAAGATATAGCCGAAATAAAATCAAAAGAAACCCGACTAATCATAGTTCGAGAAGAAATATTTGTATACTCGTAACTAATTTTAAGGAAATTTATATTTACAAATTTACATATAAAATATGTAATAGATGAATATTTTAAATCAAGTGTCTACAGTATTTAAATTAAAATGATTAACTAACTGTGGTTAGTGCAGAAGGATGTAAATTATAAATAAGGAATTTTTTTTAATATAAGGAGATTGGTCTAAAGAGTGCTATGTTATTTGTCTAAAATAATTGAATACTTTATGCAAAATTCGAACTTGTCTTTTCTCTTCGATTTTAAAATAATTCTAGCTGTATAATACTTTTTAAATCATCAATTATTTATATATTATTTCGTGAGTTTCGCATGAGTTATAAAATCGACACAATCTAATTTCTAGAAGTCAAAATAAAATCAAAATAGATCTTTTTATTTTGCTAAGCAAATTCATTCTTTTTATTTGTTTCAACGCCAATTTGATTAATTTTTCATCAACTCTTCCAAAGGGCCGTTAGATCTTGAAATTAATCGATGATAGTTGTTCGATCTAAAACATTTTTTTTGTCAGAGATCTAAAATAGAATTCTATATTTTCATAATTTTTTAAAAAATAAGTAGCCGTTCTAAATATAATTGAATACTTAATGCAAAATTTATACCTATCTTTTATCTTTAGTTTTTGAATCACTTCATTTGGTTAATAATTTTTAAATCATCATTTAATTAAATTTAATTTCGTGAGCTTCGTGTGGGCTGTAAATTTATCAAAATCTAATTTTTAGAACTGAATATAGAGATGAAATAAAATTAAACATAAAAAAATAATTTTTTAATTACAATATTTAAGTATTTTTTTGGAATATAAAAATACGTAATACATGAATATGTTAAATTAAATAACAACTATATTTAATTTAGAGTTGTTAACTAATATAGTTAATATAATTGGATGACAATGGTAAATAAGGAAATTTTTAATATAATTTGATTGGTCTAAAATTTAAAAGTTCATTTTTATTGGTATAAAATAATTCAAAATTTTCTGATTGATTAACTGTATACATGGTTAGGCTTAAATATTATAAGAAGGAATGATATGTATAGAAAGAGGAGAAATGAAATAAAATCAAACATAACCCGATAATTTTTTTAATTAAAATATATAAGTATCTTTTGGCATATAAAAATATATAATATATGAATATGTTAAATTAAATAATTACAATATTTAAATTAGAATTATTATCTAACTATGGTTAGTATAATTGGATGAGAATGGTAAATAAGGAATTTTTAATATAATGTGATTGTTCTAAAATTTAGAATTTCCTTTTTATTGGTCTAAAATAATTCATTTTCTGATTCGTTAACTGACACCGCTGATTATTTTTAATCATGTAAAATACATGTCATAAATTGAACAAATCATATTTGTTAGGATGGGCTATGTTCAATTTGGTATAAAGAATAATTAATTGCGAAATAACTTCCTTCTTGGTTAATTACATTAAGAGATTTATATTATATTTAATTATATTAGTTAAGGATTATAAAAGTGGGATCTTTTAATCATTTATTTTAGAATTGTAAAATTGGTAACGTTTTTTGTAGCGTTGTTAAAAAATAAATACTCTTTTCTGATTGGTTGTAAAATAATTAATAATTTTTAATTGATGAATATAATAAATTAAGTAACTTCTATATTTAAATTAAAATTATTAACTAACTACGGTTACTATAGTTAGATGTTAATGGTAAATAAAGATATTTTTTAATACTACAATATCGGCGATAATTTTTTTGATTAAAATATTTAAGTACTTCTTGGCATATAAAAATATGTAATATATGAATATGTTAAATTAAATAAAAGCTACATTTAAATTAGAGTTTTTAATATGTAAATACTTTTGAATGGCGGTGAGTTCATTAAATCGGTGTAACAATATAAAATCTCAGATTATATGTCCATTATTATAAAACAACTTATAATTTAGAACTTGTTATATGAAATTTGATGCAAATGAATGTGTATCGACTGAATTAGTCGTGACTTGTGATTGAACATCATTATAGAGATTTGTAATCATGTTATTTTAGAATTGTAAAATTGGTAACGCTTTTTTGTAGCGTTGTTAAAAAATAAATACTCTTTTCTAATTGGTTGTAAAATAATTCATAGTTTTTAATTGATGAATATATTAAATCAAGTAACTTCTATATTTAAATTAAAACTATTAACTAACTACGATTACTATAGTTTGGTGATAATAGTAAATAAGGAAGTTTTTTAATACAATACTATTGGTCTAAATTTTAGAAATCGTTTCTGATAGGTAGATTCTAATGTAAAATTCTCTGATTGGTTAACTCAGGTATTATAAAGTTAGATTTTATTAATTAGATTTGCTCGTGATATTACTGGGAAAATAGATATTTTAGTTGACCATGATATTTTTGAAAAAGGAGATGTTTTAGTTAAAAAATTAGAAAATTTGGCATGTTTAGTTGGAAAAGGTAATTAATATTTTAGTTAAAAAGGGTAATTAATTAGTTATTTGGGAAATGAAATGTTTTAGTTAGGAAAAATAGAAACAGCAAACATGTTATTTTTTTTTTACAAACAAGCAAAAGATTCATTGAAACATAGAACCCAGTCGGAACAAATCTCTGAACTGTCAACTACAATCTAAATGTGAAACAAAAAAAAACGAAGCTAAATCAATAGCTTCAGATCGCTTAGCACATAGAATTTTGATCTAAAAAGTATTACAATGACATCTCGAGCAATCCAACCTACATCAGCTGTAAAACTAGTAGTATCACAATTGACCTTCATATAAATGTCATATGTAGTCCAATGTTCAAAATTATCAGTTATTTCAACTGATATTGGAGTAACAAATACCCCCAAAATATGAAATTTTTTATTGTGAAAGATGAGCTCTTACGGTATTTACCACGGTCCCAAAGTCGATGCAAGTATTCCAAATCTCCCAAAATACCTTATAAATCCTTTTAAGAAAAACTACCAAAACCCGTAACATGGCACATAAAAATATCAAAACATAACACATTAACATCCCAAAAATATGGGCACGACTAACAACCTTGATAACAAGGTACTCAACAAGATCTCCTCCAAAAGGGATTAGATTTTAGTTTTATTGAAAAAACTGATAAATAAAAGGGAGTATGAGAGAGCGAAAGGGTATGAAGATGAAGAATTTGAAGGTGAAAAAATGACTGCCATAACTGGAGTCGACTCTCAAATCCTAGGAGCGAAAGGGAGAGAGAGAGAGTAGGTGAGATGTTTCGTTGAAAAGGGTAATATGTTAGGTATTAATAGTTATAATATTATCATTTTATAAGACTTGCTCGTGATATTTTTTGAAAATGAGATGTTTTATTTAAATTTTTAGCTTTCAGCTTTCGGTCATTTATTCAAATTATTAAATAATAAAATAATATGTATAACAACAACTATATAATTGTCTTTTCTAATTAAAGAAATTACTTTTTAATTAAAATATATTACCTTATATTTATTTTATTTTAAATGTAAGTATATTGTGGATCTGAATTTTTATCTATAATACTGTTTTATGTTTAATAATAAAATTATATTGGGAATATGATGATAAAAGTATATAGAGATGTTTTATTTCAATATAATTATATTGGGAATTGAATGACTAAAGTACTAGTGACCAGACTACCAACAAAACTTTCAATATTTCGTTTTTAATATAATAACTAGCTTAGAACCCGTGCGATGCACGAGCTCTTTTTTCAATATTATATGACTTTTTAATTTAATTTTAATTAAATTGATTGTGCATTTTAGCTTAAAAAGGTAATTGGTTGGTTATTAATAATTATAATATTATTATCTTTAATTACATATAATTGTCCATATTATTTTTGGAAAATACGTGAAACTTGGTTAGAGAAAAGAAAAAAGGTAAAAATGATATTTTTTATTAGATAAAAATGATGCTTAAAACCCATGCGATGCACGAATTTTATTTAATATTATATAATTTTTTAATTTAATTTGAATTAAAAAATTTAATATTATATTTTTAATTTTATTTGAATTGATAGTGCCTCATAGTTGAAACGGATAATCGGTTGGTTATTAATAATTATAATATTATTATTTTATTTTATTAAAATAGAGTTGTTCATTACATGTTGGGAAAAGTAGAGGGTTTGTTAGAAAAAATAAAATATATAATGTATTTCAGCTGAAAAAAGGTAATCGGTTAGGTTATTAATAATAATAATTATTATTCTTATTATTTATTTATTAAATAGACTTACCCCGTGATATTTTTGAAAATGTGAGATGTTTTAGTTAACCGTTATATTTTTGTAAAAGAGAGATATTTTAGTTGTCCGTGATATGAGAAAGGTAACTGATTAGTTATTAATTATTATTATTATTATTATTATTATTTTTATTATTATTATTATTATTATTTTTATTATTATTATTATTATTATTATTTTACTTTATTAAATATACTTGCCCGAGATATTTTTAAAAAATAGAGATATTTTAGTTGCCGTTGAAAAGGGAGATGTTTTGATTGCCCGTGATATATTTGAAAAACGAAATATTTCATTTGTCTGTGATATTTTTGGAAAAGGAAATGTTTAGATGGAAAAATAGAAAAGGTAACATGTTTTTGTTGAAAAAGATAATTAATACCTGAAAAAGGTAATTGATTAACGTGTTTTGATTGTTTTGGTTAAGAAAAATAGAAAATGTAACATTTTTAATTGAAAGAGGTAGCTGCATGTGATATTTTTATATAGTGTATACATTTTTTATTTATGAATATTACATTTTTAAAAATATATAAATAAGGGTAACTATATAAAATTAGTGTATACCAAAAAATAGGTATCAGAAGACCAAACTTTTAATTCGTCTTTTATAATATAGTATAGTATAGATATAAATAGATAGATATCTTCGATAATATATAATCCTTAAAATGATACCTCTTATATGGGGATAAACAATCTCGATCTTATGTGGTAATGAATAATAATGTATAAATTCATCTAATATATATAATTTTTTTCGGCCTTCAAATATCAATTTAGATGAGTTTTACTGTAATAATGATAATAATAATATGAACAGTGTTTTATTGCAGCATCTGTGGCCCATTTACGGGAGAAAAGTAAGATGTCCACCTAAAGGAATACACGAAGAATTGTTGGAAAAATGTGGGTTTTAGCCCCACATTGTCAAGTCAATTTTGAGCCGTACTTGAGTGGTTAAATGTTGCGTGCGCGCAACGGGTGACGCTTGGAGTATGTTCTCCTTTGTGAG
>PHNY01259415.1:2476-16272 GCA_003724115.2 Anethum foeniculum
TATTTGCAATCGCAGGTACTCAAGTATCTTTCCATTTCCGAAGAAGATGATATCTCGTGGGCATTGATACAGGCAGCGCTTTCTTCTGTTGCTCGGATATCGATCATTCCTATGCAGGACGTCCTTGGGCTTGGAAGTTCTGCTAGGATGAATATTCCAGCTACTCAGGTAAAGGAATTCGTCTTCATGTAGACAGTAACGTCAAAGTGATCAAATAATATTTTTTTTTTGTCTTAAGTTCCAATAATTTCGCGTCTTAAGTTCGATGCTTTCTTTTAGATCATATAGGCCCAAGTTCGGTAGCGTCAATTACTATGTGCACAGTTATACTTAGTTATACAACTTTGTCCCACTTGCAAAATAAGGCAGATCCTATATGGAGTCTGCTTCTTATTGTTACCATTGTTTGATGACACTATATTTCCATCCTAGTTTCATCTATTTATCGTTCTTAGGGTTACCGGCAAAAAACAAAGACTGCATGCTCAATATATGCTCATTTAAAAACGGAGCTCTTTTGTGGAACTGAAAAGCATATTTAGAATGCGTATTTAGTCTCATTTTGCTTCTAAGGTTCTTACAACATGAAAAAATCTGCATGTACCACTGGTACTCTATATACGGGAGAGCATCTTATTGCACTAATTAAAATCATAATAAAGTGGCTCTTTGTACTTGGGACATAGATATGTGATTTTATCTCCAATGATACTCCTTTTACTCTCTCCTTATTTGATTTTTAATTGTTAAAAGTACTTTTTAGCAATAGAAGTACAATATAAAAAAGAATAAAAATATAGAGAGTACTTTTAATAGGTTTATAAAAAAGTATAATGTAGGAGTAATTTAGGAGAGGGAGGAGACTCCTTACAAATTAGGAGTGATGGGAAGTTCTTAGTGATTTGAGAAGCCACTAACCTCATGGAGCACCACTTTTACCCGCACTCCTCTAACTTTAGCTTAGGAGCCTCTTGGTTAAAAAAAAATTTACATGATCACTTGCAATGTACATGATCATTTACATGATCATGGATATATTTTTATACCAAGTTTATATCTTAATATGACATAAGAATCCGCCTAGGCGTCTAAATCCCGCTTAACTGATTCAACACTTATACCTTACTTAACTGCTGCCTAACTGAGCGTAACGTTTTTTAGAATATTGCTTACAAGATGATGTAGCAAATACCTGGAGTCTTGGACTTGTAATTATATAATCCATTGCAAATTTATATGTAAATAGTGGACAAGTCAAGTATGATATCTTGTTGTGCATTGCTGAAGGGAAATTTTACGAGTAACAGAATAAATGTTTTTTAGTACTAATGAATACTTGGAAACCTATTTGTGGTGGATGTAGTTTGGAAACTGGGGTTGGAGGATGCCTACTACAAAGAGCTTTGACAAATTGAGTAACGAGGCACAGAAATTGAGGGACTTGCTTTCAACGTATGGACGGTTATGAGCGCTATGTATCTCCACAATCTTCTCAAAGCTTCTGGCATGTTATCTGGAAATATGTTCCTCACTTCCTCTTGCTTCAAATGGGGAACTTGGACTTCCATGAGATTAGAAGATTCAGTATGCACCAAAGAAGCTAATAAAAATGCTGCTGTCATGGATATGTGATGATGGCACACTCATCAATACTTTAATGCTACCAGATTTTGCTCGGCTTGTTAGTTGTAATCTGTGGATACCTATAATCAGCAGACTTCATGTTTTGAGGATCCTTCAGTTCGGCTACATGAATAAAGAGAACTAAGTATATTGTAATTGTAATATGAACAAGAATATGATGAATCCAAATAAATGCTTAGCTTCAAACACTCCCAACCTCACACTTTATACTTGCTTCATGAACTATTAGACTTACATTTTTCTGCACTGTATGAGAGGGAAAAAAATGCTGTACAAGTTAATTTTTTTCCTATGAATTCTTATATAATCTTTATAATTTATAACGAGTATGTGCTCCATGAAACTGCATATTTGTTTATGCAGCTTTCTCAATTGCTTCAATGCACTCCAGAACAGTTGCTTTATTTGACATTGCTACCATTAGGGCTTCATGTAGTGTAGTGTTGGTCTTTAAAAGGGATGCAGCGAGGAGAACCTGCACATAGTTATGATGCTTCATCAGTATATTAGCGTAGTAGAAACACGAAAGTTGAAACTTTCTTGTAACAACGTTTTGTAGAGAATATAAATGGAAGAGAGCAACATACTGCCCATCTTGTTAGATTTTGTTGTTGATCTTTGGTAATTGTTGGCTTGCTCCTGTTTATGAATCTCTGAAGATGAATAAATCACCCATGTTAATAATCAGAATTTTTATAGAGCTAGATTGTAATTTGATTGTATCCACAAACCTGAAGAGAAAAAAGATCAACAGATTGGCCAACCACTTTTTCGTATTTTAGACCTTCTGCTGCTAATCCAGCCATGGCTACTACTGCCAACCTGGGAACAATTGTCAATATAAATCTTATATACTTGATTTACAATTATCCAAAACTTTCAGTTCATTAATAAATTAGCCTGTCCCCTCTCCTGTGCTTATGGAATATTTGGTTATGGTAGAGAAACTTGCTCATTGCACGCTTTGCACTTTCACAGACCCCAAGGAGTCGCAGCTAAAACAACTTCCCATTTTCCTCACAGAATTATCAAGACTTAAAAATTAGAGACTAATGCTATCCACACACCCCTCCCCTAGGTAAAAGAATTATATAAGAATAAAAAACTATAGTACTAACTATTGAGATGCCCCCTTTTCACTTGCAAAGAAATATGAGCACTCAAGCAGACTCAGAGTTAAGCTCCAGGTGAAAAAAATTATGCAGTCTATTGTCGGGACTTTGAAGAATTGACAGCAGATACCTGTCCAGTTCTTTTGCATCAAGCTGCCCGCTGTATATCAGTTTCTCCAGTCGTTTGTCAGTCAGATTGACGTTCTCTTTCCCAATATCCAACGAATACCCAAGTATCGGAAGGCCAAGCAAATAGGCAACTACCGAAATTAAACCAGTTGTGTTAGATAACAAACGTCAGCAAGTTTTTTAATTGCAAGTAGTTGAATTTATGCTTGAGTGTCGGTTTATCATACATACAGAGATTTAGTATGATTGTGTAACAGCAATCATGACATCTTATTTTAATAGTAACGGATAATGTGATTGTGTGATGAGATGTTTATATAGTGCATTTTGTTATCCGCAATATCAGTGAAATTTCCAGAGAGAGCACCTAAAAAGTGAGCAGCTTCATGTCTAGCAATTCTGTCCTGATAATCAGGAAAAAATGTTGAAAATCCCCCAATGGCGGCCTGAAGAAGCCTACAAAGAAGTCAAAATTCAGCTCCGAATACAAGATTTGATGAGATCTTTGGTTAAACCTTGTTCAACTTTTAAATACCCACCATCAATCTTAAAAGGACTTAATAGTCCACCCAAAAACGTTTAGTCCCAAAAGAAACTGAAATCTGGAGCACACACATACAACACACACACTATTACGACAGCTTGAATACGCTGTATGCTGATGTATGGTAGACTGGACATACCCAGGGTTGGTGCTTCCAATAGCCAAAACTACTAAAGATATACTCCCAATCAAGTAAGGCACAAAGAATCCCCAATCCTATTAGATGAAAATTTTAAAATTGGTCAGTGATGGAACAAGCATGTGTAGCAAGGATAATTGATACGTGCCAGTTACATTCTAGATGGAACAAATAAAACAAAGATTGATACTCCCTCTGTTCGTAAATAATTGACTCATCAACTCATTTTAAACAATAACAAAGTGTTAGAATATAAGATCCTAGAGAATGGCCCTTTCCAGGATCTTATATTCTACACAAAGATTGATATAAAACATGACAAGAATCTCTGATTCACATTAACTCATTTACTCAGGATTATGATGTGTAACAAGGATAACTGAAATGTGCCAATTACATTCTAGATGGAGAAAACAAAACATAGGTTAGAATAAAACATAGGAGAATGTGCAGTTCGCATACACAAATTTGCTATCCAAAATTATGACTATTAAATATAGAAGAAGAGTAAAAAAATAGATTTGTCAACCGAGGGAGGTCAAGGTGTAACATAAGTGTTATCGGTACAGGGTGCATTTGAAATTAAGCTTCTGCAGATTTAATACAGATCTGCTCAATAATTATCAGATGTGTAACTGTAAGTTAGCCAACAAACCGTTGTCCCAGCAATTTCATTAGACATAACATGTAGCATTAAATGGTGATTATAATCAATTTTATTTCTGATATTTAGCCATGTTCTAGTACAAGTACTCGCATAGTAAGATCACTCTAATAAAATGTTATATACCGAGGAGATGAATATGTAGTTACCCCAGGTAGTTGGCCAGCAAGAGTACCTAAAGCCCCTGTTGTTCCCACCACCGTGGTTAGAAAAGCAGCCTGCATAACTGCAGAAAATTAATGAAATGAAAACTATTGTGGAACTAACTACCAAATCTGAATATTGCTCCGAAGATTCTAAAAACTATGCACAACAAGTGAGTGAGTACGCTAAAATTACATCGTTTCTAACACTCGGGATTGCAAGATTCTCCGCGTTTTTAATTCCAAGAGTTGTCAGCTCACGCAGAGATGTCTGCGCATAAGAGTGAATCAGTTGTGAGTTTAATTTTCCCTACTCGTAGAACTCACATTTATGGAAATCAGTCTGCAAACAAGCACATATGATTTATTTTCTCAATCTGCATAGATTTGTAACTTTCGCTAATGACTGAGTGGAACTTGCTCAATACATCAATGGAGACTGACCGTACGACGGGAGATGTTTGGTTGAGAGCCCCACTGCTTTGCCCAACCTGCTTCTCTCAGCTTATCTAATGCTTCTTTCACTGCATCACTATCTTTCTGCACGAGAGGGAAAGCTACATTAGTACTGCTGATTGCAAATGCTGGAGCTGAAATGATGTATATACATTTCGTAATCATTCTCAGCAGCTAATACCTTAGGCTATGCTTATTTGTACTCTTTGTCAGATTTTAGTTCATTTTGTCCAAATTTTGATATATTGTCTCTAGTCATTTATTTGATATTCTTGCGTTTGTGTTTTTATTAAGTCAGTGTTGATCCAGTACCAAATGGTCACGGGTTCGACTCTCTTAATATATTGATACCCAAAATTAAAGAGTATTCTTGTATTTTGTGTTTCGGTCTAATATGTGCCCAAGTGAGGTTGCCCAAATCAGGGATAACGCTGCGGTACAGTCAATTTATCAAAACCAGGGATAAGGCTGCCAGGAGCGAGGCTACCAGAGTCCGGGGAGCCAAATTACATTGATCAGTAAATTAAAAAAAAAATGTATAAATACAAAAAGTAATTTATTGGATTGTAAGTATTCCCTACCACGAACTAAAAAAAAAAAGTACCAACCATATAAAGCTCTAAGTGTTAGAGCATCTCAAATAGTGTTAACTAAAATGATTGGCTAAAATAATATAAAATAATGATTATGTAAAATTTGCTGTGAACCTCAGTGAAGTTGACTATAATTAGAATTTAAAAATAGTATGTTATTATTATTTCAAGTTGTAATAAATATTATATGATAATAGATGATGTAATTTTACTAAGGTTTGGAGAGTTCGACAAATATAGCCAAAGGGGTTGGCTAAAATTATAGACAAGGATTTTGTCCTGTTGGAGTGATGAATTTTTTAAATATTCTCTATAAATTGTTTTTAGTATGTCACCTAGTTTTTTAGATAAAGGCTTGTTATGGTTGAATATGCTCTTATAGCTATAATAATTGGCTAAAAAGATTAAAATAGAAAATAACTAAAATTTTACGCAAGAAAATAGTAGGAACTCTAATGGATTTAGGTATAATAATGATTAGATATAAATTTTGCTCGATAAATATAGTCAATCGAACATGATCACTTAGTAGATTGGTGCATTGAAGTGTTACTTTTTTCTCCTTTTTACAAATAATCTATAACATGTGTTAACATAAATATTATAGCTAAAAATTCTCTCCCGTCGAAGATCTCTAATATAATTTCTAAATTTGATGAAGATGGGGCTATACAGTATTCAAGTTTTGTATATTCCTATAAGATCCAGACTGCTCATTCCATACTACAAATTATTTGTTCATCCTCAACTATATAGTTCTTAGAATTCTTGAAAATGACTGGATGATACTTACACACAAGTTAGAAATCGTTTAAGTGCCATTTATTTCTCAAAATGCTCAAACTTAAGACCGCAGATAGTATTTCGCTATAGGTGTAATTTTGCTTCTTAACATTCACTTCACACAAAACTCATATCAAATACTTCATTAATTGATATTTTACAGATATTACGGGAGTAGTTGAAAATTTGTAGCCAATGCAAAATATAATTACAACATCAGGTGTAAAATCTCTCATAAGATTCATTCTTAATAATGGAAGGATCGTAATACTCAATTTTATCTATAACATTATCATATTATAAGTCCTGTTGAAATGTGAAAATAAGTAAGTATTATATAAGGTACTCCCACAAAATGCATATATGAGGAGAACTGACTGAGAGTATGAATCCATTCTAAGAAGAAGTATTCGAAGCACATGTTATAATTATTTTATCAAGTACTAAAGTGGGGATGTACAAGAGTCAAGGGTAATATTCAATTTTAAATTATGATAAATTCATTCTTTAATAAATTCAACTTTATCAGATTTATTATTTGGATGATGTATTCAATCTCAAGCTCGATCTCAATCACTAATCTACCATCGTCAAAGATTTATACTAATGAAATTTTTTTTGAGGTCTTTTTACAAGATATTGGTAGGAATAAATCAAAGTTATATTAACAAATTTCTATAGTGAAAATTTTTGTCGACCTAATACTATTCTACTCTTTTTCTTGCAGGCTCGATGTAAATAGATATGAAGGTCCTAACAATGATGTATTAAATGACACATTGAAATTTTTTATTGCTAAGAATGTTATGTATTTGAAATATATATTATTGTTGATTTTATGCTAATATTATATAACTAATTATATTGCGAAAAAAGAAACGTTGTTTGTTAGAACCAAATTGTTATCAAAAGTGTAAATAGTAATCGATTTTACTCTTATATTTATACATCAACTTTGAAGAATTTTCGTATTTGGTACAATAAGTGATTATCGTAAAAATTTAATAATAGTTTAATATTTACCGAAGTTGTAGCCTTTTACTTTTCGATCTAAAATAATGAACAATTCTCCTTTTTTGTTAACATGAAAACTAATATTACAACTAAGCATCAAATTTTAAATGTTTTAATGTCATCTAATGTCTAATATTTTTCTCTTTAATGTCATTCAATGAGGTTAATAATTTCTTCTCAAGAATTGTAGATAGGACTAAAAAAATTATATGTATTATAAAAATAAATAATAAAAAATGAAATTCAGTGTGAAGCATTGGCTAAATACTAGTATACAATACCGATTATGTAAAATTTGCCGAACCTCGGTGGAGTTGACTATAATTAAATTTTAAAAAATAGTATGTATTATTATTTCAAATTGTTATAAATATTTTATATGATAATAGATGATGTATAACTTCAGTACAGGTATGGAGAGTTCGACAAATATAGTTAAATGGGTTTACTAAAATTGTAGATAACGGTTTTGTCCCGTTGCAGTGATGAATTTTTTAAATATTCTCTATAAATTTTATTTTTAGTATGTCACCTAAATTTTTAGATAAATGCTATCTATAATAATTGGCTAAAAAGATTAAAATAGAAAATAATTAAAATTTTAAACAGGAAAATAGTAGGAACTCTAATGGATTTAGATATAATAATGATTTGATATAATTTTTGCTTAATAAATATAGTCTGGAACATGATTGTCTATCATTTTTAGTTTTTACTAAGAGAAGATTGGTGCATTCAAGTGCTATTTTTTTTTTTTTACAGATAATCTATAACATGTGTTATGTGACACATAAATATTATAGCTAAAGTTCTCTCCGGTAGAAGATCTCTAATATAATTGCTGGGGGTATACAGTATTCAAGTTTTGTACTCCTGTAAATGTTTGGACTATGGCTGCACATAGGTTCACTAAACCGACCAAACCAATTCAACCTGGCCCTTTTTTAACCCGAAAAACTCGGAACTATAGATTGTTTGTTACTTATTCAATCCAAACATAAATGGGTTGGGTACGGTTTACAAATATTTTTACCCAAATATTTATGGTTGCTATTTCTTATATTATTCATTTTCATTTATACATGTATGATTACATTTCGTGCATGTGCATATTATTTATGATATTATATACATTACTAAAATTTTCAAAATGCAAATGAGCGATATGCAAATGAGCGATGATATATAATATTGAAACTTTTTTTTATAGAATCATTCAACCCATTCAAACCAACCCAAACCTATATACGACACGTAGGGTTGGGTTCCAAATTTATATTTTACGAGTTTGGTTAAAAAATTTCCAAATGATCTAATTGGGTCGGGCTGTAAAAACGCCTCCAACATAGCCAAGCCGACCCAGGTGCAGCCCTAGATTGTGGACTAATTATTTCTAAAACATCCATAAAACCTAAGTGGCTCGTATAATTACGTTTTGGGTGATTTACAGTTTACACTAACTACACTACACACACAATTGAGAGGAAACTCAAAAGCCTCAAAGTAAAAAAAGGAAAGGGACCTGGGAAATGGCGGATTCGAGAGGTGAAAGATCCACGTTGGGAGGAGCTGAAGAAGCAGCAGCAGCAGCTTTAATAAACGTCCATTTGGCGGAGGATCCATAACTCACGTGCTTATTATTTCCAGTTGAGAAAGGCGCCCCGACGATCGGTAAATACATGGAGGATGCCATTACTGGGTTTTATATTTCGGAAGGCGTTCTTTATTATATGGCCTGGGGATGAAGATGGATATTAGCTGATAAGGTCGTTTTGCTTGGCGGGAGTCAATTTTGATTTACCCCTCACCTACTTTTAAGCTGTATATAGCTTTACCAAATAATTACTTTTTCTACTCTCAAAATTGTGTGTATAATATATTTTTATCTTCAATAAATTATTATTCCCGATAAATGATAAATTTAATAAATTATCTATATCTATGTTTAAACCAGTTAGGTCTTCAAAATCAAATAAAGGAGAACTGTTAAATTCATATTATTCAATATTCTAATACTAAAAATAATAGAAGACTTGAATCTTGTTATGAGAAGTTTATGGTTTTAGTTAACGGTGTTAATTATACCATATCTTTCAAAGAATTGGAGAACCCTTGGTTTGATTCTCTTGGTAAACAAACCTCGGGTGATTTGAAGGGGTTTAGTATGAGTAATGAACGAGATAATGTAGACTTGGAAGAGGGATCGAGGATGTTTGCTCTCCCTATTGATTCAAGAGTAACTAATATCCCCGAGGGATCCCAAGCATATTCAGATGGGGTTATTAACACTCCAAGAGACTCTGCAAATGTGTTTTGGTCCAAGGAAAATGAGAAGTCTACTAATCAAACGAAAGAAACCATCAATGTTGTGTTAGAAACTGAAGTCTCCAAAGAAACAGTAGTGCCTGAATCTCTTTTAGATTCTCAGAATGATTCAAGAGCTTTTGTCCCAGGGGATTTAAATAAATCAGCGGTTAAAAGTAAAGCTCTAGAGGACAAGAGTAAAGCTAAGGCTTTATGGGAGTTGAGGAACGACAAAACTACTAAAGTTGTCAGTGCTGCTGATTCTGCTGCGTTGGCTTCCAGTAACAGTTTGGGAGATGCAATCAATGGTGATTTAAGAGATTCTTCTCAATCTTCTATGTGTAGGAATCTTAAGGTGTTTGATTTGGGTGCCAAAAGAGGCAGGCCAAAGAAGAAACGAAAGTCTTTTCGTAACCCTTTTTGATTTGAAGTTAAGTTCGAGGTTACAAAATAAAGCCCAGGGAAAAAATAAAACTCAGTTCCAAGATGTTGCTATTAACAAGTCTGCATTTGGTACACATGGTAATAACACGAGCTCGAACTTGGTAGAGGCCACAAAAATAATTGATACAGCAGTAGATATGGGATTGGAAGTTGTGGGAGGTAGAGAAGAGGGTATTAAAACTCTCTTGGAAAAGCTTGATGCTGGAGCCATTTGAGCATCAAATAAAGATTTCATTTGAACTAGTACAAGTTTTTCAATGAATGATTTATCTTTATTTTCATGGAATGTTCGTGGGGCGTGTAACAGTTTGTCTAGAAGAATGATTAAAGATGTAGTGATTGAAAATAAGGTTAACTTCTTATGTCTCCAATAGACTAAGTGTGGTTCTTGGGATGTCTTCTCAGTATCACAGATATAGAGATCAAATTATATGGGTTGGGCTGAGGCTCTGCAGGAGGTTTGTTGAGTGTTTGGGATAAGTTTTTGTTTGAGTTGTTAGAATTGTCAAGGGAGGACAATTGGGTTAGGTGTAAGCTAAAGGGTTATTTGGATGGGGTTATTCTTCATATAATAAATGTTTACAGTCCTCAAGAACTTGATGAGAAGGAAAGGTTACGGAATTCAATTATTCAGATAGTCTTAACTTTAGAAAATGATTACATATGTGTAATAGGAGATTTCAATTGCATTCAAGATGATTTAGAGAGAACTAATTGTGTGTATAGACGCTTGGATATCACAGGTTTTAATCAGTTCATCAATGATCCCAACCTACTAGAGTTGTCACTAACTAACAGTGAATTCACTTGGTTTGGTCCTTTGGGGAGAAATAGTAGACTTGATAGAGCTTTTGTGAATGATAAGTGGTGGAGTATGGGCGGTTGGCTTTTGAAGGCTCTATTCAGAAAGAAGTCAGATCATAAAGCTCTGTTATTGTCAAAACATGATGAAAATTGGGGTCCGGTTCCTTTCAAAGTTTACAACTCTTGGCTGAAAGAAGATGCTTTGCTGTCAAGTCTTTCGGATAATTTAAAGAGAAATTCCCAGGTAAGTAATAATGTGCATTTGCTTCTAAAGAATGCTAGAGATTTTATCAAAACATGGTCGAAAAGGGAGAACAACAATATTGATTCAAAAATCAATGAAGTGGAAAAAAGTATCAATGATATTGATAATGGAAATGGAAGCGGCGATATTAAGGATTTGACTGTTCTTAACAGTTCTCCTGAAGAGCTCTACGATCAGAAAGTTTCTATGCTCAGACAAAGAGCTAAAATTACTTGGGCTTTACAGGGTGATAGAAACACCAAATTTTATCATCAATGTATTCAGCGTAGGAGATGTAGAAATCTCATAAGGAAGGTTTATTGGCATAATTCATAAATCTCTTCTCCTAGCCTTCTTAAAAATGAGTTTTATAAATATTTCTCAAATCTTTTTGATAAGGATAGAGCTACTATAATGTTCAAGCTGGGTTCTTTGAGCATTAATTCTCTGGAGAACGGAGATGCAGAATGGTTGGAGCGAGAGATTTTAATTGAAGAAGTGGAGTATGTCCTAAAATTTTCTCCAGCGGATAAGGCACCAGGCCCAGATGGGTTTAATATTGGTTGTATAAAATTATTGTGACATGTGATTAATGATGAAGTGATGAACTGTCTGAGAAAATTTACTGACGAGGGTTCTTTTTCTAAGGGTCTTCATTCGTCATTCATTGCTCTGATTCTAAAAATAGATCTTCCCAAGCTAGTTTCTGACTTCCGTCTTATCAGTCTGATCAATTCGATTCCTAAGTTGCTTACCAAGTTGCTAGCAGAGAGATTAGCCACATTCATGGATAAGTTAATCAGTAATAAACAATTTGGTTTTATGAGGGGCATGCAGGCTTCAGAGAGTATTTTGATTGTGAATGAAGTGTGTAATAGTCTTATAACAAGGAAATCACATGGGTTAATATTGAAGATCGACTTCGAGAAGGCCTTCGATTCTATTAACTGGGATTTTCTATTTGAGGTATTAGAATGGAATGGTTTGGGTTCTAAATTTATAAGCTGGATCAAATTCTACTATTCTTCAGCTCGATACTCAGTGTTGGTTAATGGGTCACCATCCAAAGAATTTTCTCCAACATGTGGTCTCAGACAAGGAGACTCACTGTCACCTCTTTTGTTCAACTTGGTAGTTGAGGTTCTCATTTCCATGATCTGTAACTCAGTTCGGATGGAAAAACTAAGGGGCATCAGAATGACTGCAGACGGTTGTGAAGTTACGCATGTTCAGTTCGCGGATGACACTATTATCTTCTTAAATGATGATATTGATTCAATAAAAGAAGTTAAGCGTATCTTAGTTTGTTTTCAGCTTCTCTCAGGTCTGAGAATCAACTTCTCCAAGAGCAAACTTTATTCTCAAGGAATAGGTGTAAATCTATTAACCCAAGGCTCAGAGATACTTGGATGTGAACAAGGGGTTTGGCTTATCTCTTATTTAGGAACCACCATTGGTTTTTCGCCGAAGAATAAAGTGTTATGTGAGCCATTAATCCGTAAAGTTGACAGTAGATTATCTTCTTGGAAGTGTTCTAGTCTGAATATGGCGGGTAGATTGGTACTTCTTAAATCAGTCCTTGATAGTCTTCCTACGTATTGGTTCTCGGTTTATGCCATTCCAGTTGGTGTTTGTAGTAGACTAGAAGCCATAAGAAGGAGTTTTCTTTGGGGGGAGATAAAAAAGGATGGTGTAAGAAAACGTAAAATTCATTTAGTGAGTTGGAATAAGGTTATGCTTCCAAAAGACTCAGGGGGTTTGGGCGTGGTTTCTTTGGAGATCAAAAATCTTTCGCTATTGGGCAAATGGTGGCATAAATGGTTGTTTAACAGAAATGATGCTTGGAATAAAATAATCAGAGCATCTTATAGCTATTCTTCTTCAGGAGGTTTGGAAGACTTAGTGATTAATAATAAAACCTCTAGTATGATTAAGAGTATCCATAGTGCTAATCAGACTAAAGGTTTTAGTGGCAATCTGTCTTCAAATAATTTCCTTTGGATAATCAAGGACGGCAACTCTGCAATGTTTTGGGAAGATTGCTGGCATGGAAATTTAAAGTTGAGTACTTCATTTCAGAGATTGTACACTCTGTCAAAGCTGAAATCTTATTTGGTCAAAAACTTTAGTGTTGTCTGGCTCAACTCAGAAACCACCTCAGATGTTTTATGGATTCGAGACTTGAGGTCATGGGAGCTTGAAGAGGCTATTAAGATCAATGACATCATTAATGGATTAATCTTTTCTGAAGAAGCTGATCAATTGCTGTGGAAGTCAGCGAACAAACAATACTCTACTTCTGTAGGTAAAAGTATTCTTCTAGGTAATAGTTCTCATTCTAGCTCAGGATTTCAAGGTGCTTGGAACATTATATGGAACCTCAAAATACCTCCTAAAGTGAAATTCTTTCTGTGGAAAGTAGAACATAATGTATTACCCTCCAAAATCTTGCTATCTTCTAAAATGAGTACGTATATATTGAATATCACTTGTGATATTTGTATGCAGACTCATGAGGATCAGGAACATATCATTTGGGGTTGTATCTGTAAAGCATAAATGTAATGTACTATATAATAGAAGGATAAATAACTCAACTTAGGATAAGAATCAGGAATATAATATTAACTATGAAGCACAAGAATCCAGAAGATCAAGTACAGGACAAATACAAAGAATCAAAACATGGAAGTAAAGCTTGAAGTCTGTTGAAGAGTCATAGAAAGAAGTTCATTCATATGATCATGCCTCTATGAAGAATAAGTTGTCAGAAGACTCC
>PHNY01259450.1:2395-14107 GCA_003724115.2 Anethum foeniculum
CGTCTTCCTGTTCATACAGCTTTGCAATCTCACCAACAGGAACTCTTTTATTTTTTGTAGATTTCTTCACATTCCTATGTTCATTTGAAGAAATTGCGTCTTGATGCTTCTTTAATTGCTTCGTACATTAGGAGGCACTTTTTTTATGATTGGGGGATGAATCGTCTTAGGGCTGCTATGGACCCTGCAAGGGCTTGGAGCTCCTTGAGGTTCTTTCTGGCTATTATGTTTTTGATGGTTTTGACCTGATTTGGGTCAGCCTCAATGCCTCTCTGGGTTAGAATGAATCCCAAGAACTTTCCTCCACTTAGACCAAAGGAGCATTTGGTGGGATATAGTCTCATGGCATGGGCTCTTACCCTTTCAAATGTTTTTCTTAGGTCTTTGACGTGGAGTGAAGAAGTTGGTGACAAGGCTACAATGTCATCGGCATAGACTTGGATGTTTCTTCCAATTTGTGGACCAAATATTATCTCCATTGTGCGTTGAAATGTATCTCCTGCGTTTAGCAAACCGAAGGGACAACTTTATAACCAAAGACTCCCTTTTGGGTTATGAAGGCTGTGTCCACTTGGTCCTCTTCTGCTAAGTTGATCTAATTGTAGCCTTAGAACGCGTCCATGAATGACAAAATTTCGTTTCCAGAAGTGGATTCAATAAGCTGATCGATGTTAGGGAGTGGGTAGAAGTCACTGGGACAAGCTTTGTTAAGATTAAAGTAATCAATGCACATTCGCCATTTTCTATTACTTTCCTTGACAAGGGCAGTGTTGGCTATCCACTTTGTGAATTGGACTGGTTTAATGAAGTCTGCCTCCAAGAGCCTGTTGACCTCTTTTTCAATCACCTCTTATTTTTCTTTGGAAAACACTCTTCTTTTTTGCTTCACAGCTTGGGTTCCTTGTTTTATATTCAGGTTATGTAGAGCTATCTTGCTTGGTATGCCGGGCATATCTTTTGGAACCCAAGCAAAAATATCTTTAAATTCCTGTAGGAGCTGTATGAGTGGCTCTTGGTGTCTGGAGGTAATTTGGTTCCGATTTTCACAGTTTTGTGGGGCTCATCGAAACTGAGAGAAATCTCTTTAACGGGCTCAACTGGTTCATAGTTTGAAGGTTTCAGGATCTCGATGATGTCTCTTCGGTCTACTTTAACCACCTGATTGACTAAGGTTTCTGAAGTGATGGTCTTCTTAGGGATGGCAGATCATACATAACATTGCCTTGAGGTCTTCTGGTCGCCACACACCTCTCCTACATCGAACTCTATGGGAAATTTCATTTTTAAATGTGAGGATGATATGATAGCCTTTAGAGCTTCCAGAGTTGACGACATAGAATAGCATTGTACGTGGAGATAGCATTGACCACGTGGAATTTAACTACATGACAAGCTTGGCAAGGAGGGGTCCCAAACAGTACTGGGAGGTCAATGACCCCAACCACTTTGACTTCATTTCCTGTAAATCCATATCATGGAATGTCCTTTGCGTAGTTTAGCTTTCTGTTTCCTAGATTCATCCTTGAAAATGCGCTGTGATAAAGTATATCTACTGTATTTCCATTATCCACTAGTACTTTCTTTACCGTGTTTGTTCCAATTTTTGTATGATGACCAAAGCATCTTGGTGATCTTCGATGGTTTTATCTTCATAGTCCTCATCTGAAAATGAGATGACTAAGGAAGAATTTCTCCTTGGCATTTTTGAGTCCACCCTGCATACTTCCCTTGCATAGGCTTTCTTTGACCTGTTAGAAGCCCCGCTTGCAGAATATCCTCCTGAAATTACGTCGATGACCCTATCTTGGTCATAGTTATGTTGGTGAGAGGACTCTTCTTTGACTATAAAATGCGTGAGCTCTCCGCTTTGGACTTTGTCCTCAATCAAATTTTTGAGTTGGTAGCACCTTTCTGTGGTATGCCCACTGTTGGAGGTATGTTGGGGTTCATGGGTCTTGGAGGTCTGTAACACGGGGTTGCCTTGAGGATCGCCAGAATTTGAGTTTTATCAATGCTGAGCTTGGTGAAGTCACGCTCTTCACGAGGTCTAGGGGGCCAGCTTCTCACTTTTGGTGGGGACATCCGTGAGGTGCGAGATCTGTCTGGGATAGGAAGAGGGTTTTCCTCTTGTTTGCTTTGGGTGGGTGACTTTTGGGTTGTGCCCCTGTCACCTCTCTGACCTCGATCGGTGCAACAATACTCCAATTGAGAGGAGTGGTCAGAATTCCTGCTTGTTCTTGTCCTTGGGTATCTAGAAGACTAAATACTATTAACTGCCTCATGTAGTGTCAATCTATGCCCAAATAGCTCTATATCTCCCTAAAGTTTTTTGGGGCCTTTTTCAAAGAACTCCTCTAGCAGTAGGTTGTGTCTACTTCTATCAACCCCTGCTGCTAAATAAGTCATTGCTAGGTTCTCAATTAAATCTGGGATTTGTATTGTCTCATCTCTGAATCGGTTCAAGTATTCTCAGAGACTTTCATTTGATCTTTGGCGAATATTTACTAAAGATGCTGTCATTTTCTCTTCTTTCTTGTTAGTGGGGAACCCGGACTTAAATTTTCTTTTTAAGGTAGACCAGGATTCTATGGACCTTGCTGGGAGGTTATTGTACTACATGATAGCCGGGCCCTCCAAGCATGTCAAGAAGTATTGGTACTTCGCCTCGTTGAAGTGCCCATAGAAGGCCATGCAGTCGTCGAAGAGGTTGATGAAGTCTGCGGGGCCTGCGGAGCCGTCAAATTGATAAATGGAGGCCACTTTGAGGTCTCTGTTTATTCTAGCTCTCTCTATCCATTTTGACAGCGGGCTCTCTGAAGAGATTTCGGTTTCCCCCGAGTAAGATTTTATGAAGTCCTTGAACATCAGTACATCGTCCTCTACGAGGCTTTTGTGAGCTGACCTCCTTTCCTTGTAGTGTTAGGAGTTGTCCCATATCGATTGTGGGAGGGGCAGATTGCTAGTATATAAGTAGCCAGATAACTCCATCAGTATGAGGCCTTTTGGGAGTGACCCAAAAACAAATCTGTGCGGGCTCGGCCTAGAGCGAACAATATCATACTAATGTGGAGTTAGGCCTGCTTAGCAAGCCCAACAAATGGTATCAGAGCCAGGTTATAACGGTCCATAACAATCAATGATGGACTCCCAGATGGGCCTAGGAAGCGGCAGATGGGCTATTCTGGGATTGGGCTTGAGGAGGAGGCATACGGGCCTTCTAGTATGGGCCTAGGGGGAGGCAGACGAGCCAGATGGACTTTCAGTATGGGTTAAGGGGGAGCCGTGTCACATAATCAGAAGGCTGATCCGACAGGTATCGAGGCCGATGTGTGAAGGGGGAGATTGTTAGGAGTTGTCCCACATCGGTTGTGGAAGGGGCAGATTGCTAGTATATAAGCAGCCAGATAACTCCATCAGTATGAGGCCTTTTGGGAGTGACCCAAAAACAAATCCGTGCGGGCTTGGCCCAGAGCGGACAATATCATGCTAATGTGGAGTTAGGCCTGCTTAGCAAGCCCAACATGTAGTTCTCCTCGTCACCGGAGGATTCGTCAAGCTCGATTATGTGTTTGGGCCTCTTGGATGAAAATGAGCCCGATGATTCCTCTCTTCGCATGTATTCACTTCTCATGGATGTCCTCCATGATGATTCGTTGTTTCCAGTTTGATATTCTGAGGATATGTGTCCATTCGAGACCTCTTCCAGCTCTTTCTGTAATCGTGCTATTTCCTTCCTTTTTTTTATTTTTTCAATTAGAATATTTCGCTCAACGTCTAGAGGGCGTAACTCGTCGGCAGCGTTAACGTTAACTGTGGTAGCCAGCGGTTCTTCAGGAGCCTTGTTTTGTCTTTTGATTTTTTCTAGGTGTAGACGAGCATCGCTCGTCAACACCTGTTTGCCCTGTGGAGTGAGGACTCGAGTTCGTTTGTCTTCTTTAGATCTGCCTTTGTCACTCATCGGGTCCCATCTGCTCAGCCTTTCACCATTGTTCGGGTTGCTTTCGCCTGGAAACAAGCTCTGTGGGGTGATTGGAGCTTTGTTCTTCTCTGGACGCTCCACTGTGGTCATGTTTTTGGTGCTTGGAACTAACACTTTACTTGTTCCTTGGCCTTCATCTGCCATCCTTCAGTATTCTTTACCGAATAAATGATTATATGCTTTCTTTTGAACTAGATCTGCTGTTTTTGTAGTGTTTACTGTTTAGAGGGAGGTTAGAATTCCTTCTACTGTCATTGTTAAGTCTTAGCAATTCCAATCCTTTTAAAATCAGTTCACAAGTGTATATATAATCCTCCTAAGTGGGCCTATTGGGTTAAGTCCTCTAGGTGGGCCTAAGGCCCAATATTTATATAACATTTATATATGAGGCCATGTATTCAAAAATGATTTTGTGCAAACTTAATTCAAAACAGACAATATTTAAGATATAATTGCAGCTTGACATCCATTATGCCTTCTTAAGATTGAACTTTCCATGCTTCATCAGAGACAAGCTTCTGCAATAGCCGTTGTCAAAATAGTTTTCAAATCTTGCCAACTTAATACATATATTTTAATTTTTTATTTTATCTCTTTTACATATCACTTCTGGCAACATTTTTTTAAAATGTACTCAATGGTTGGTAATTATGAAAGTTGTTAATATGGTCTTCTATATAAATATTATTTATGTACTTCCCCTGTTTTTCTTATATGTCATTTGATATCCTGCACACAATTCTAATTACTTTGACTGTATAGTTAAAATAATGATTTTTTAAAGTTGTTTTTTTTTTTATAAGCCAACATTGTATTAATAAGTGGAAAATAATACAACGAGAATGAGCATACATCCAACTTGCTCGTGCCACACACTGCCAAGTGATCAAGCTACAATACCCTAAAGCTACAATACAAAAGACACATAGGACTACCTTAATACGAAGTACATAAAACAATCATTCCCACACCAATATTTGAAAATATGGAGAGAAAATGTTGCTAATGATCAGCTTAGTCAACTTCATTCATCACGTCGTCCCCTGTGAACTGAGCAGCTCCTTCGTGGAACACCATTCATCCATGAAAGAAATCCTCCTTGATACTAGGGCCCTCCTGAAGAACATTAACATTCAACATGAAGTCTAGATTGGTTATTTGTGGTGCACCCCCTCCCCCCCTCCCCCCCGTCCCAGACCCATGTCCTTGATTTAGTCAGAAAGAGACGAGACCATGTCGAAATTCACTAGGTCTCTGGCCTCTGCAGGCAGTTAAACATTCTGAAAGTCCGGGTGATTGATTCCAAAATTCATATCTCAATTTAAGAGCTCCTCTACACCACCCAGAAGCCTGTTAAACATGTATAGCCTGTCTGAGGTCTCCAGACCCGGTCTAGCTAAAAACCTTTCACCTTGTTCCTTGCTCAGTAGACAAAAACTACTTTGCGCTTTCATGTTTTGTTCTTGACCCTAATACCAATCTGAGAAGCTAAGTCCTAAATAGGAGACTGAACAACTTGTTCGAAATGTTTAACAACTTTATAAGCCTCATAGTTGTCTGTTTCAATCTCGACATCACAAAATCCTTCCTCATATGCTCTTAAGAGTGGCACGTACATGGCCCAGAGTTGGTTTTCCAACGGACTGAGGAACGGTATTGTGCTAATAGTAAGCAGTTGCATCACCCCTTCCGAGTCTTTATAGATTGCGCTGATGCCTGAGTCGTTACCAGAAAGGCTTGGCATTAACACTGAAGTTCCATGAACGTTGATTTTGTGGATTTTTTCTGAGAGAGGGATCCAGTGATATGCCATATTTGTGCTACAAGTTATGTGAAGCAATGGGCTTTTATAGGGAAAGTGCAGCAATGGCAATTAAATGCTTGCAATCAACCTTTCTCACACCCAGTTGATGGTATAAATTTAAAATTTAGGAGGGTAGAATTTAAGTCATAAATGACTCTTGTGCCCTCCCAGCTATGTGAAACCATCTCTGCCTCCTCCCAATTAAATTCATATAATAGCCTAGGTAGGCACTTATAACTTTTAAAGCAGCACTCTCAACTAAAGTTGATGTTTGTGGTTGAGAGTGGTGAGGCTAATGAACCGATCTTCCATTTCAGCTGAGAATATCTCGCATTTTCTTCTTGGTTACCCTAATAAGCACAGTGGAGGCTCACTGTTGAAACTAGAGTTTGACAAATCCACTTATGAGCAATTAAACACCATCCAATCACATTTATTCAGGCATCACTATTGTTGATCTTTCTTTGCTTAATGCAGTCAACCTACCCTCATTGTACCCATGACTTTCCCTTCTCCTGCTAATTTTTCAGCCTCCAAGTTAAATTTTCTATCTATGGATGCCACCTTTAGTCTAGGGAGAAGTGCTTTTACTACAGCCAATTATGAGTTATCTGCGAGAAGAAGCTTAGCATCTGAGTTATATATATCTACCAACTCCTGTGAGTCTGATGCCACTATGATATCCAAGTTTTTGTATCCTTTGCATGCTAATGCTTCCAGCATGACACACATAGCATGTTTTTTAATGAGTAATGAAGTAGTTTCATGACTAGGTCCCGCGAATATATACCAGACCTTGGAGCTTTGGTCAAGTATATAGCCTCTTATGCTTGCAGAGATGATTCCTTAGCCTTGTAATAATGCTCCGTCTATAAATCCCACTAATTTATTTGAATTAAACCATTTATTATGTAAATAGCATAAACCTGCCTCTCTGTTGATTTTGTAAGCTTCCGATGGATGATTTACCCATGGATCATAAAGCTTAGATTCTATCACGTTGTCTTTCAGGCTCTATTGCCAAGCTTTTAATCTAATTGATCTTTCTAACAACCACTGATCCATGTTGATTCCATTAAATATTTTGTTGTTTCTCGTTAACCATATCACCCATAATGTAGTGTTGCCAAGTTGTTGTTTCTCGATTGCCAAGTTATTTTTTGTTAATTAAAGTTTTAGGTATATTATTCAAATGGGTTTATCGATTGAAGCAGATATTCAATTTTTTTTAATCTTGACAAACACTCGATAAAGTATCATGAGTTTGAGGGGATATATTTTTTTATATATTATATATTTTGGAATGTTGCCTTTATTTATATTTTTGAAAATATAGAATTTTTTTACGAGTATTTGGAGTTAGTTGGTATATATTATACTCGAAGTCAATGTAAATATATTTACGTATTGATTTGATAAATGAGTGAACTATAACCTTAAGAGCATATTTTATCAGACCCACTTAGGATACCATAATAAAATATGCTCTCAAGATTATAGTTTATTCCTCATCAAATCAATACTTAAAAAGTAATACTAGAGGTACCAAAATTGGTCCCAAAATAGCTCCTAAGTGATATATTGCTAATTATGATTTGTGGGCGCATATATATTCAAGACGGGCCCATCGTTTTATAAAAGTTATTACCAATTAAATCTTGCCTCATCTAATACCTATTTTAGGACATATTTTTTGGGCCTCTGTCATTTTTCATACTCAAATACGTCAAGATTGAGATAGAGTACATGTCTTAATAAAGAAATTTCCTAGAATATATAATATATAAATATCTTTTAATAATAATAATAATAATAATAATAAAAGTTAACAACTTTATTTTCTGCCTGGGAAGGTAGTCGAGAAAGAGGTTTTTAATTTAATGACTTTCAAGCGACTGAATTTGAGCCTAAATATAGTACTATATTGCCTATTATAAACTAAAAAGTACCTTTGTCTCATCTCAAATTGGAATCAATGAAAGCAGACAACTTTCAAGGAGTACGTTTACAAAGACATAGCCCATGATAAGCTGTATATCTGATGTTAACGTCCCCAAATCCGGGGTCAGAGCATTTGGTCGTCACGCTGCAATCTCAAAACAATAAACCTGCTTAAACCAAAATAATGCCTAATTACTGTCCAACAGTAGAAATATTGAATCAGACCCCAACTAAACCAAGATCTTTTAGGTTACAGTTCTAGAAACAAAAAAACCAAAACTTCATAAACAAAAATTTCCTTTATCTTTCATTACACGTTTCAACAATTTATAAACTCAAAACTTAACCCACTAGTATAACTTCGAAAAGAAGCATACTAGGCCCAACTAAAGATAATATAACTAATATAATTACAAACAACTTAATATAACAAAACTTACACTATTCCCGCATTCCCTGAATCAATTATCTTCACAATAGCATCTTTCTGTCCTTTTCTGAACTAAGCAGCTAAACTCCACCAGTCTACTCTCACTGGAAGGTTAAATTTAAAACAGGAAAGTATGAGCGAAAGAAATGCTCAGCAAGTATATTAAAGCATGAATTCACCGTTTCAAAACATTTATAGGTTTTTCAAATAAAACCGATATCTGCTATCAAGCAGAACTTTTATAACAATAATTTCTTTGTAGCAAAGAAATGGTCAAGGAATTCAATATTTAATTCCTTAACATCCTGAAAACCAACTTTATATTTTTCATCACTTTTTCCTCATAAATCTTTTGATAGTTAAGCAATTGAGGATTCAACAATTATCTAATCTCAACAAGAATTGGAGTTCATAAAATAATATCCGCAGTAATATCTGAAGGACAGATAAACAATAATATCTGACAGTAAATAAAGCTATTATATGCATTAACTGTAAACGATAAGTTTTAGATTGGTATTTCACAGACGGATGTACTATCACAGCTGATCAGTTCCCTGTAATAGCACCTGAGCCGGTTTCGTAGAAGCAGGCTCCATAACATAGGTACCAAATATAAGGCAACACATTGGCCTTTGGCAAAAAGTAGTATTATAAATATTTCATATAATATCTAGCCCACGCTGGACCGCCGTCCACGGTCACTTATGCCCATTACGCAATCTAAAAATTATTTTTCCTTAAGAAGTAAAATTAAAGACCTCCTTATATCAATGACTCCCCCTTTCATAGGGTCCGGAGTATATGCAACAACAAACGGTGAAATAACTAGAATAAATAGTCATTCGCTAATCCTTCAACAACGTTCCACTGTATAGACTTCAAATAGAATAGTATAGTTATTCACTATCTATCAGTAAAGAAATTGTTTCTGGTAGAACAAGTACTAGAATGAAACGATCTCAATAATCCGTTGAGTTTCTGGACACAATGTCCCACAAGAATATTTATAAAATAGTACAGTATTCGAGGGTATAAAATGCAACTACTTTGAATTTAAACTTGCAAAGCAGTACTTGCATAATCAGAATAAACACATTTTGATATTTAAAACATTTAACTATTCTGGAAGTAGAATAGTGGGGAAAATACTTGCCCTTGGTCCTTAGCAATTATGCACACTCGCAACTAACACAATAGCTCATTCTGACGTCTCGTGACATCACCAATTTTATTCCAATAACCTTTTAATTTGTCGTTCCTGTGGGCGCTAACAACCTGACATGCAATCTCAGTCAATTCTCTTTATCCAATTTGTCTGGTTCTGATCATCTTGAATGACCCATATCTTAATATGTGATTGTGGTGTTAAAAGAACGGGCTCTTTGAGAGCTTTGTTTTGATTACTAGATCGCCAAAACGGAGATCTACAGCTCCTGAAATCGCCAGATAAAGGTTGAAGAACAATTCAAACCTTATCTGGAAATACTGGATAATGAAATGATTTTTACGATTTTTAAATTAAATTTTGGCCTATTTTTATTTACGGGAAAATAACACCCGTAAACTAATTTAAAGATGTTTGGATCGTTCATTTAAAATAGATAGGCCCAAATATTTATTTTACGGGAAATAATTATTTTAGTACTATTTTTAATTAAATATAAAAATTATATCAAACTTTCCAAAAAATAACGTACGTTTAAAAAACGCAATAATATTGAGCCGGTAAATCATTTTTGATTTTATAAAATTAAAAGTACACATTTTGCAGGGTTTGCCATCCCGGTAGGGTCCCGGCCCGATAAATTTTTCTAGAATGAAACATTTTCTAAATTAGAAATAAACCCCAAATATAGTCGTAAAATAGTCAAACACACGTAAAACGAGACGGTGCACTTATAATTTACATACGCTAGTTAAAACGAGTCTAACGAACAAATAATTTCACATAAATTTATTTTAGACACGTAACAATTATCAGAAAAATATCATGGTCATTACGGGACCACAGATAATAATTACCACATAATATTTTAGGGCCAGAAACATTTTAAATTAAATAAACACTTAACATTGGATTTAACATGCAACTAAACGATCACAAAATATTATATTTGAATATTTTCACAACTCACCCAATACGAGGGTGGATATGGATAAAAGACCAGTACAATATAAATTTTACCTTTTTACCGGACATAATTAAATATGTCCGAAAATTCTAAAAATATTAATTCAATCACAAATATGCGTATTCCATATTCTAGAATATTCTTATACTTTCATTAAATAAAGTTTTTGACGTGGATAAAATATCCAACGAATCCCTAAAATTTCAAAACGAATTCAATTTTCTGATATTGATAAAATGATCGGTTTTTAATAAAATTTTAAAAATAGTAAAAGTAATTAAATACTTTCAAAACATCGACAAAGATCGATACAAAACTAATAATTAGCACATTGAGAATGTTAAGAACAGAAAGCACCACATAGGAATAAAATATCCAAAATTTTATTCCTCTCACAATAGAAAAATCACATAAATGCATTCACATAATAATAAAATAAATGTTGAAAATACGGGATATCACATCTGAGATTCCTAAAACTCTTTTAATCGCTGATCAGTGGGGCTCCCGAGGAGAGTGCAGAATCTCAGAAATATAATTCACCGTATTTCATATCAGGTTTGATTATTGGAGATGTTTCTTTTATGAGAGTTATTAGACATGTATTGTAATCCTTCTGTTAGTTTATAATAAGGAGTTAGATTCACTAGTTTTGTTGAATCCTCAAGAATAAGAAAGGAAGTGGAAGAGGTCAACCATACGAAAGCGCAACACTGAGAACAACTCGAATTTTTTTAGCTTACATTGGACTGAATGTTTCAGAAAGATTAAAGCTTAAAAGCTTTCAAAAGCCCCTAGCAACCAATAATATTATATATTTACTTCCTTATCCAAGTACAAAAGTAATGGATTTCGATAAAAACATAGCAAAATTGGAATTTTTGGCAAAAAACCAATGGGTTTATCCATGTTGTTGATACAGAGAAAGTGGTTTGTCTTTTGTGCATAGCTACTGCCTGCTTTGTCAATTCGGGAAAATGAGTCCTATAACAAGAACAAATTTCTTGCTTAGTCACAAAGTACAAGTTCTCTAGATCGTGTACGCAAAGACGGTGTATCGATTGAGTTAACGGTTAATGAGTTATAAGCGTTTTAGTGAAACTAGCACAAATAGTAAAACTCCATAGTTGACCGAACTTTTAAAATGTTTTTCACCTATTTAAATTCATGTTTTCAAGTTTGAAACTTTTATGATAAATATTAAAATTACTCAGGAAGCTCCTTGAGGTGGTTTCGTATTTAAAAGTTGGTGCCGTGGATGTTATCTTTGAGTTGATTGTGCTGTTACTCCCATTTGATTTCATTTCCATTAATTTACTAATTATTTTTCTCCAATTTAAGTTATGAACCGTAATTTAATTTCTCAATATGATCTCTCTCTCTCTCTCTCTCTCTCTCTCTCTCTCTCTCTCTCTCTCTCTCT
>PHNY01259482.1:25180-37245 GCA_003724115.2 Anethum foeniculum
AGTGAGTGAGAGGAGTTCCACCTTAGATGGTGAAGGTGAGGGTGTGAGGGTGGTGAGCCAGGGGGAGCCCCTGATGCAAGAACGGAGAGATAATGAGAGAAAAGCAGGTATAGGAGAAATAAGGGAGGCAGCCGTTGCTAGTGAGTCAATGGATGTCAGTGATGCTGAAAAGGAAAGACTATATCAGCAAGAATACAAAGCTGTTATAGACTCTATTTCCTTGGATGCTGAGACATTTACTCATCCTGTGACAGCNAAATGAGGAGGCAAAAAGAACGTTGAACTTGGTACACACAACTGAGTCAATGATGAGAGCTAAAGATGCAATATCTAATCTGCCTTCTGTAGCTGAAGATGAAGAAAGCTTTGGTGATGACTTTGATGAATCTGATGAAGACATAGCCATGAATATGGGGGGAGAAGAAGGCCCTAGTTCATCTACTAGTTATCCTGAGTGGATGCTCTCCAAGGATTGCAGCTCTCAACACTTTACTTCTACAATCATCAAGCTCATCAGCCAAACTCAGCAAGCCATTGCTGCCTCTACCAATGCTGGTACAACTACACTGTTTCAAGCTGATCTTGAGTCTCTCCAACTTCACAGAATCCAACATCTCAAAAAAATTCAAGATGTGGATGGTCTCAGAAAAGACATTGGAGATCTCAAGGATGATGTTTTCAAAAAGGTTGATGAAAGACTACCTGCTACTGCTATGAAGGACATTCAGCAGCGCCTCAGAAAAGAGTCAGATCTATCCAGGAGGGTTGGGGCTCTGGAAGAAAAAATGTCTTCAGTAGAAGGGTCTTTAAAGCTGGTTCTTCAAGGGCAAGCCACTCAGACTAAGCTACTCCAAAAGCTAGTGGCTGCACAAGCGCCTTCACTCCTTGATGATAACAAAAAAGGGGAGAAAAAGGAGGACACCTCTATGCATGTTCAAGTCACCAAAGTGCTGGTTCCATCCATCATAGTCTCCAAGCCACTAGCTAAGGAATTGGACAACATTGATTTGATCAACATTGCTGCAGCTGAGTTGAGACTTAAAGAGCAGAAAAAGCAACTAGAAGAAAGAATTACAAAAGTGTTTGGCTCAACTTCAACAACATCTACTACTGTGAAGCATAACACTAAGTTGATGCCTCTCACTAAAGAGGAATGGAAGTTTCAGAAAAGCTCAGGTGGAGAACCTTCAATGGTCAATGAATTCAAGCCTGTAGAGCTTAAACCAAAGCCAGCCTCACGCACCTTCAGCTCCAAACATCCAATGAAATTTTACTTCCCTCCCTCCAGGCCTGATGATCAAAAGCTCCTAGGTCAATTAATTTCTAAATTCAAGACAACTAAAGACAAGGTGATGAGATCAAGGATGGTAAGGATCTACATATATGGTGAGCTAATCTGTGTGATGGAAAAACATCCTAATTTTCCAGAAGCCAAGAGAGAGGAGGATTTGAGACTGAAAGTCAATCCTAAGAAAAAGAAGGTTATCAAAAAGTCTCAAAATGATGTTGCCAAATCAATTACTGAACAGATGAAGAAGGTAACTAAGAAGACTGAAGAAAAACCTGAATGGAAAACTGGTAATAGAAAGAAACAAAGAGCTGAGAGGGTATTGACAGATGAAGAGGATGAAGTCTCTCAATCTACTACTACAACTCAAACAACTGTGCCTACAGTTGAAATCAAGGTAAATCATGAGATCAATTTCCATGGTGAGCCAATAATGCCAAAAGATGAGCCTATAGATTGGGAGAACATACCTATTCCTGACTTTGAGTCTCTATTTCTAACCAAAAAGAGATCCCTGAAGAAGAGAAAAATCAAGCCATCCCTAATTCCTTCTAAACCCATCTCAAAACCACAGAAGCCAACTATCAACAAATAAGATCAATTGTATATTTGTGATATCAAAGAGTTTTCTGATATTGAGCTCTTTCTGGATGAAATTGAAGAAGTAAGAGGAATTGCATCCAATGCCAGACTTCCAGAAAGACTCACCTTCAAGTAGAATGGTGGTTCTGAGATGCCTTTATACAGGATTCTCAATGAAGGCTACAATACTCTGACTAAGGTATTCTCAGCAATGAAGAAGGACTATGGATTCACCAAAGTTGCTAAGTCAGAAGTACTAAGAAAAATCACTCAAATTAGACAAAGCTGGAGAGATCCTAGTGCACTCCCAAGGGTGTTGACTATTCCAAAGACTGGAGACAGAGTGCACATGAAACCCTACTGGATCATGGAGTTTAGATATGAAAAATGAGACATGAGATTTTTCAGAATTGAAGACCAGCTTAAAATCTCAAGTAATGAAACTCTCAAAGAAATGCAGGAGATGCTGGATATCAATGATAAAAATGAAGCTGAATTCTACAGACAACTCCAGCTTCAGATAGAAGAAAATAATGAGAAATTGGGAAGGAAATCAAGGGAATCAAGAAAAAGGAAATGATCTACTCAGGCTAGAGGAGCACCTTGATAATTGCATGTAAATACTTTTCAATCTTCTTTGTTCTTTATTTTTACTTCAATGAAGTATTATGAAATTGTCTACTCTTTTATTTGTTACTTGTGTAGGGTGTTTTGTTATCATCAAGTCAACCTGAATTTATGCCTATAACTCTATTAGACATAAATTGGGGGAGATTGTTAAAAATATGTTGTAGTCTTGATGATAATTCTCCAAAACACCTTAAGTAGATATGTTAGTGTTTTTCAGTAACTATCAATGGATAAGCATACTTCTATTATCCGTTAAAAGTGTAGCTTATTTCTTTAATAAGTTTGTAGTACAATATGTATACTAGTATAGCTGAAAAAGTTTGGAAGTTGTAGTTAATTCTAAGTCATGTTGACTACTAGCAAGATGCACAAAATAGGCTGGCTAAGTGTAAATATTCAATGCCTTGCAATTTTGTGTAAGTGAAAGAGTATCAACTGCTAAGAAGACACTTTTAACGGACAAACAACAAGCTTCAATGGATGCTCAACAAGGCCTCAACGGATAATCTAGTACTATCAACGGCTATCAGATATGATATCAACGGATAACTCTAATGAAGCTTCAACGGATGACATTAGTAGAGCTTCAACGGATGATCTTCAAATAGCAGTTTATAGTGACTTGACATAGGCTGACAGAGTCACATGGGTTGATTGTATACAAAAGGAATGTGGCAGCCTGATTAAGTTTTTTAGAAGATCATGAAGCATTTCCATTTCAACGCAAAACAAGAACGTTCAAAGATGTTGTATTTCCCCTAGATTGCATTGGATAGAGAAATGAAGAAACATGTGTTGGGACTTAGCTATTAGAATAATTTGTATTTGTCTTATTGCACATGTAACTTGGTAGTATATAAACCAAGTGCAGCAAGTAATTTCATAGTAGAATTTTCAATAGCAAGTATCAAATACTCTGTATCTAGAATACTTGTAAGCAGTTGAGTACAATTTGTATCATAGAGATCTTCATCAATATATATCTCTGGTGGAGAGTTAAATCCACCAGAAAGTTTTTAAACCTTGAGTTTATTTACTTTGTTTTACATATATTGTACTTTGCATCCTTTAATTAGTTTTGAAAAGAATTTTCAGAATTCCATTCAACCCCCTCCCCCCTTTGTAATTCTGTTGTTATTTTGTTGGGAACTAAAAATTTCTGAGTGAGTGAATTTGTGAGTGAGGAGTTGGAAATGGAAAGTGTGGTGAGGAGCGAAGGAAAGAAAATCTCTAAAGGGGGGAAATAAAAAAATAAATAGGAAAATTTGACTAAGTAAGGGGGAAAGTGTGGGAAACTGGGTTCCGCGTGTTTTTTAATTTTTTTAAAAAGTGCTTTAGACATCGGTTTTGAATACAACTGATGTCTAAAAACTACTTTGACCACAGTTTTACTAAAACCGATGTAAAAAAGTTCTTTAACATCAGTCAGCAATGCAACCGGTGTTAAAGGGGTGATGTCTATTGACAGTTTTCTTGTAGTGCCAATTTAGTACGAGTAGGCTGAGCAGTCATGTGAAGAGGCATGTGTAATGAAATGATACGGGTAATAAGAAATAGCTACATATTAAAGGCTTCTTCAAATATTTAATTGAAATTTTATTAAAAATAAAAATATTATTGCCAACAAAAGGTTAGTGCAATGGTTGAGCTTTTGTTCCTATGCCAGAGGTTAAGAATTCGAATCCTGGCTTGTGCGTGTGTAATTAGTTAGAAAAAAATATTTTGAACAACGAAAGCATCTTCTGGTATTCGAAAATTAAGTAAATAGAGAGAAAAGTTGATATTCAAAGAACTTCTAATTACCTGTGACAAAGCAGTTAATTATGTAATTACGTAAAATCGAGAATAATGTTGTGGTAGAGTATTAAATTCGAAAATAAGATAAAAATATATAATAAATATATCATAATTACGTAGTTATCGTGAATCAAACTCGGGCGAAATCAAAGAACTGAAATAAAATAAATAAATCTTATATATTATATATTTGTAAAGGTTCAAATGCAATGAAATCAATTAAATTGAATTATATAGTTATAATTAAATTTGATACTCTGATATTATTGTCTTCCAGTCGAAGAGTGTTTATCTTATTAATAAACACTATGGATATAATTATATAATTCTAGAGGTTTGAACCCGATGAAATCAATTTAGTGATAATCAAAATTTGATATATTGGTTCTACGATATTATTGTGTTCCACCAAAAAATATTTTTCTTATTAATAATGAGTATAGATGTCGACTATATACTTATAGAGAACCGAAAATAATGTTGTTGTAGATAATTGAATTTGAAAGTTGGATGAAAAAATGGAATAAATAAATTATTATTTAATTATGTAATTATAGGAGTTCGAACCCGAGTGAAGTCAAAGAGTTGAATAAAATAAATAAATCTTGTACAATTATGTTTTTGTGGATGTTTGAACCCAATAAAATCAGATAAATCAAATTTTTTAGTGATAACTAAAATATGGTATTAATATAGTTGTGTTGTACAGAGCGTTTACCTTATTAATGATGAGTATATAGTTGTAGACGTTTGAACTCGATGAAATCAAATAAATTAAATTATTTAGTGATAGTCAAATTTTGATTTTTTTAATATTTCGATACTATTATTTCTAGTGAAGAGTGGTTCTTTTATTAATGAGTAGTATAAATTTAAAGATGTAGTTATGTAGTTATAAAGAATTGAACATGAATGAAACTAAATAGCTAAATCAAATAAATATATCTTATATAATTATATTGTTCTAAATTCGGGTAATAAACAAAATTGATAATTTCAGTATTTTAGTACTCTAATAGTATTATGTTTCATTTCTTATTATCAAAGAGTATGCATTCTAAAAGAAATTGCAAATATGATTTGTGGACAAAATTTTCCCCTGTAACACCTTAGTGCAATTAATCTCTATTCCTAATCACGTATTAACAACTAAAAAGGGAAAAATCAAATTCTTGACATTATTTTTGTCAGAATCAAATTCTTGACATTAAATGAACAACAAATACACGAAGATACCATAAACTTTATAGTTCGGTTGAATTGTCTATTACAGAAGACAAGAAAAACTATTAGTACACTAAAAACAAAAGATTTACCAAGTAAGGTGCAGTCTTATAATATCCAACCTTTATTTACGGCCAAATAGGCCAACCGAGGTATTTTTTTTATAGATTTGTTTTCTTTGACTTTTAAAATACTACAAAGAGATATTTTTTTTTTGACAAGATGTATTATTTCTTGCGTTCCATCCATTTTGTTTATATTATATATTTTAATTATCATAGACAGTTTGATCAATTTTTTTGAGTAATACGACATAATTTGTGTGATGAGATAACTTAAATAATGATCTTATTTCTATTATTCTTCAACCAAGAATGAGTGGAATGCGTTCTATATATCATATATAAGTGTATAAAAAATCTTTTGTGTCATTACAAACATGGTGTAATTGAATGTGAATTTAAAAAATATGTTCGTAGCTCTCATATGATTTCTAAAAGTAAAAATAGTTTATTTTGGAGCCACCCGCTCAAATATTTTGTTACTACGCATTCAACGGCATGCCTCAGTCCAATTATTTCCCCTATATGCCTCTTCTTCGGACGAGTACAAGTCCATTTCTTCTTCGTCCACAAAAGGTGGCGACTCATTAATGTTATTAAATTCCATCAAGTTGGCCATGGTGCTAACTCGTGACTTACCTCATCCATCTCACTAAAGGTTGGTGACACCCAAACTCCCTCTCTCCTATACCACGAGTCACTTACTTCCGAGTCCGATAATGAGTTGCTAACATGTGAAACGGAATCATAACTATGATCGGAGTTGGTAGCCATGTAACCTAGAACAAAACAACATAAGAATGAAGTAAAAATAAAAAAGTCATTACTAATCAATTAAAAACTTATAATAATTCATTACAAATGCTACATTACTAATTTTATTGCTCAAATTGAGAATTTTTCAATTCTTCTAGCTTAATAAGACATTTTCTTTTATCATGCCCTTCCATCCTACAATGTGTGCACCTCCTTGGAGCCTTCTCTTTTACCAACCGATTCTATGGGATTTTTGAAACGAATGACTTTTTTTCTTTCTTTTGTTTGGGACACAATAGGGTCAAGAATGGTTCATCATGACCATGATCACCACTTGCATTTTGAGGATGAGCATTGCTTTCATAAGAATTAATTCCATCAACACTCATTCTTTCGAGAATTGGTATTTCTCGATTCATCACCTTGACGGCATAGTCGTATCGTTCCTTAGATGCAATGCTACTTTGACAAAAACTCATTGTGAGCATTGTCATGCTATTAAATCTATCGGTTGGGGTCATCTCATGAGTTTCTCCAATGTCCAAATTGTAAGGCAACACACCATCTACTCTATTAGCATGCATAGTCCACCACCGGAGTATAAAAGTGTCGGGAATTTTTGAAATCCGTTTCTTATTGAAAAACGTCAATATGTGTCGACAAGGTAGCCCCAAATGTTCAAACAATCTACACATACACATTCCCGTCAAACCTACTTTGTCTAATGCAACATAATACAATTTTCTTTTTGTTAGGTCCCAAAGTATCGTAGAAGGGGAGGTTGAATACGATACTCATAAATAATTCGATTTCAAACAAGTTCTCCATTTAGTTCCGGAATTGAAATGAACACAAACAAGTTCGAGGAATATATCGTTTTATAAATATAAACCTTGAGTTTGCTACACTCTAATCAATGATGATTAGCTACAATAAATTCGACAGCATAACGTTACAAATAAAAGTTTTATAAAAATGGATATCGCCTTTAATGGAGCTCATGTATTTGTAGTTGGCAGCTGAGGAAGATAACTGATCAAAATGAATTCGATCTGCTTCTTTTGTGTAGACATTTCACCAACCAATTACGTGGCTTCATTACAGCCAAGTTAATTAATTGTTGCTTCTATAATCCAATAAAGTTGGTCTTCAAGTTTCAACATATCCATTACCTTGTATTGCCTTGAACTTGAAAAGATCCTAAGTCACAACTGTCGACCAAGTGTATCCTAGAGAAGCTCATGTGTCGACAGTGACTTAGACTCCCTAAGTGTCGACCAACTCTCCAAGTGTGGCTAAGTGTCAACCAAACACTCCTTGTATAGCTTTCGACTTAGTTTCTGGAGAGGCAAGATGTTAACTGTCGACAGGTCTACACTTGGTGGACTAAGTGTAGACTAAGTGAAGCTTGTATGTCTATGTGTCGAGAGCTACTCTTAGTATAGGGCACTTAGAAACTTTTAAGTCCTTTTCTGTAGTTCCTGAGCTGTATCCTGTCTGACTTCCAATCTTCAGANNNNAATACGAATTCCACTCAACAGTTCTTCTATAGATAATCCTTGGTTTCCCCTTCACAGATCACTAACGCCTAGTGCAATTGGTCTGGTTCACAGACGACTAGTTCTGCTCTCATGTCTTCGTATTATGAACTTCACAAACCACTGTCGAGTTGTTAATGACTTGATCAACTTCATTACTTCATTCCACTGAAATCCTGATCTGAAACACATTGAATCAATTCATATTCCTGAAACCTGTAGTCTTCTAATATGTTATTCTTCACAGAGGCTTGAACATATTAATGAACTTCTTTTCATGACCCTGTAACAGACTTCAAGCTTCAATTGCATGTTTTGATTCTTTGTATTTATCTTGTATTCAATCTTATGGATTCCTGTGCTTAATTTTTTAATATTATTTGCCTCTTTCTTTTCCAAGTTGAGTTATATTACCTCTATTATATATTACGTTACATTATACTTTACACTTTTAGTAGGCTCCGACAATGGCCTATAACAACAATAATACGTATATACATCCCCTTCCTTCTCCCCTTCTTCACAAGCTCTTTGGTCTTTCTTAACAAAGTATTTTGAACCTTCAACCAATTCATCTTGAAATCTTCTAAACATCTCCTTGGTGTAAATACAAGAAGCATGATACTCCAATGCGGTATGCATTTTCATAGAATGCTTTAAATTTATCGTGACATAATCTTCTTCCTTCTTCTCTGTGAATTGTCTTGTCAATGCTTTTTGGGCATTTTCAATGAATTCCTTCAATCCCGTAGCCGAACTCACATAACTATCAAAGAAAGAATTCATCCCCTCACTCCTTAATGTAGTATTTTGACCCGCTGAAAATGTGTTCCTAGTATATGAAATGATCCATTTGCTCTTTAACTCATATAACCCCTATAACCATTTATGCTCTTGCAAGTCATACTTCTCCACCAAGGATTTCCACCTATCCTCAAAATCATCTTCAGTGAGGGACTTATAATACAATGGTTAAAGTCCATTTTGAATTTCGGGAAAGTAGAATAATAATGAGTTAGTTTCTCGGGGAATTTGACTTATGTGCCAAGAACATAATAAATGGGTAGAATTTGGGACCACATCCGCAATAGCGCTAGCCATGGCTGGATCTTGATAAGTAATTATAGTTATTAGATCCTTATTTCCAACATCTTCAAGCCAAGTACTAAGAATCCACTGAAAAGTAGTTGCGTGTTCATCCTGCATTAGTGCAAAACCAAAAATCCGTGATTGATAATGATGGTTCACCCTGGTAAAAGGGACAAATGGCATGGCATATTTATTTGTCTAATATGTCGTGTCAAATGCAACAACATCACCAAAATTTTGATAGGTCATTAAACACCTAGGATTAATCCATACAAGACACTTCAAACGATTCTCTTCATCAACTTGGGTCCTAATAAAATACTTAGAACCACTTTCTTCATTCAACCTATGTAACAAGTCTAATCCTGCTTGAGCATCACTTATTTCAAACATTTTCTTCCTCTCATCTCTTATCACGTTCCTTACATGTTGAGCACCAAAAACAACTTTGTCATTACCTACATGAATATTACCAATAACAATCATAACTTGAAAATTACGAACCCCCGAGCCATAAAGAGTTTTAATCAAACTACGGGTCGCGGTATTCATATGTCGTTCACGTTGTACCAAATTCATCTTAGAAGGAGTGACAAGTCCGTGATTGTGTACTAACTCAGGACTAGTTATCTCCCAAAGACTTAAATTCTTTTGATAATTGACATACATCCTCACTTTGCAATCACTTTTCGAAAGAACTTCTCTACGTCGTTTAGATTTACTACTTTCACCGACAACACTTGCCCCCAAAAGTCTATAAAAATAAAGTCGCCTATGGGTGGGTTAATTTTTTATGGAAAATTCATTTTTTAAAGCATAAGCCCTAAAAAAATTACCCGTTTCATTCAAAGTATGAAACAATTGATTCATATAAGGAATTCCATTACCATCCACATTTTAATAAAAATTAACACCCTCTACATTTTCATCTTCATCTTCATCCTCTGTATTATCATTATCATTTTCAAAATCATCTTCATCTTCACACTCTACATTTTTATCTTCTTCAACATCAACAAAATCATCATCTTCATCAATATTCACAAACTTTTCATTTTTGCCAATATTATCTACAAACTCTTTATTAGACACAAATGGGGGGGGGGGTCTAGGTTCTTCACTCATACTCAAATCATCAAGATGTAAAACATGACCAACACTTTTTTTTCTCATTTTACGTTTATGACGGAATATACGAGCAAATAAATTATCTGCCATAATATATATTATAAATTAGAGAGAAAAGATACCTTAGATTGTGAGAAATTTGCTTGAAGTGCTGAAAAACGCCAATTCTTGAAAGCTTATCTGCTGATTTTTTATGTGGTTCAAGTGAGGAACAGATATGGGGGACTGCTGGGGACAAGGAAACAGTCACGGATCGTGGATATTATCCGCGGTACAGGGTGAAGGGCAAAAATGTAATTCACTCGTACCGCAGACAATGTCCACGGTCCGTGTCAATTTTTTTTTAAATCACAGCTGTTGAATGGTTGATCCAACGGTTGAGAAATCGTTTGTTGTGAAATGGTCCCCGGGCAAACCGTTTCCAAGGACCTGCTCCCTTGTAAAATACCAATCAATCTATCCTGATGGACTTGAGGACTTTTTGACACTATGATGCACAACACAAAGTATTCACTATACACCTCGTATAATGGAATACACACGCGTATTTTAATGTATTTATACTCATTTTAAAATAGGCTAATTTTTACACTTTTTTTTATATATTGGCTGATTTTTTAAATTAAAAAAATGGTATGTAAATTTTCTCCCCGCCTTTTAAAAAAATGGTTGTCGTCAACTCCCGTTAAGTCTTCACCGTTAACTAATATATTTAAAACGTAAATTACAGAATTGTGACTGTACTTTGAAAAGTGTAAACACTATTTTGAAAATAAAACACTATTTTGAAAATAAGTGTAAAGTACAGCCACCATTTTGTAATTTACACTTTAAATATATTAGTTATCAACATAGACTTAATGGAGAGTTGATATCAACCATTTTTTTATAAAAATTAAAGCAAAGTTGGTCACAGTTTTGAAATTTTAAATATTTGATCACTATTTTAAAAATTAGTGTAAAGTACGGCCACTTCAAATAATTTTGGGACAACCAATACATCATAAACTTGGAACATATAGCTGCACAAGATCGAAAATACACGCATCTGCGCCCCCATTTTTTAGGTATTGGAGAGCATTCATATCCCCTTCCCTATCCTCATCTCCATATTTTTACTAAAAATAGTAATATTGTAAATTTATCCCTATAATTTGTATATCATCCAAAAATTTAACATCTCATTCCCCATTTATATCTCCAAATATTTCTTTATTACTTTTTTCTCTCATATCCCTTTACAACTTTAATCGCTAACATTATTTTATCATTTTCTTACTCCTCCTTCATATATAAATCTATACTCTTTATTAATAAGCGAAACCATGTTTAAATGATGCACGGTACTAAAGTACCAAATTTTGGTACTAGATAATTATGTAATATCTATTTTTCTAATTATATTATTATTTAATATATATTTTCCTAATTATATTATTCAGCCAGCTACTTACACAAATAATAGACTTCTATTCCCATTTGTTTTCTATTACACTGTGTTCCCGAGTTTGAGTTTTTAAGATGAAGAAAAGAAAAGAAAAGAATTAAAAATGGGAGAAAAGAAAAGAAAAGATTTGATATGTAATTTCTTTCTTATGTTCCCGAGTTTTAGAAGAAAAGAAAAGAAAGTGAAAAGTATGATAATATATTCAATATAATTGCTGTTATATTTTATATTTCTCTCTCAATTATCCCAGTTTTGGAAAGAAGATTTTGGAGAGAAAATGACTTAAATTTAACCTCCCTTTCTTTTCTTTTCCCCACTCCAAGAATCTTGGGAACACGTTAGAGAAAATAAATCAGTACAAATCTTTCCCTTTCTCTCCAAATTTAAACTCGGGAACACAGTGTTAGTTAGTGTTCATCTCATTAGTTATAAATGTACTTGAATTTTATTAAGTCTTTATTAATAAGCGCAAAAAAAACAATACAACTATAATATAAAAAAATTAATATAGTACTAGGGTTATG
>PHNY01259626.1:0-13670 GCA_003724115.2 Anethum foeniculum
GGATCAGCCTAAATCCATATCCGCTCCATTTATTATCGGATTTTTCTTATCGGATCGGATTTCGGATCGGATTTTTTTTAGCTAAATCCATATCCGTTAAAATGACCTCGGATCGGATCGGATTTTCGCTCCATTGACAAGCCTACCTCCGTCCCACCCAATTCTTTACATTGGGGGACGGGGGCTCGGCACGCATTTTAAGGCTCCTATAAAGTATTGTTCTCTAATTTTTTTTAAATTTTTTTTCTTCTAAATAAAAGTAGAATGTTTAAATTTTTATAAAAAAAGAAAATTTTAAAAATAAATTATACAACTATATTTTATAGTAGCCTTAAAATACGTGTCAAGCATTAAAAAAAACTGTAAAGAAATGAGAGGGACGGAGGTAGTATAAGATTCTCTAATATGATAAAAAAATATTAAATTCCTTTAATTTTTGGTTTGTTGGTAAGTCATCGTTGAATCAAATCTAGAAGCCCATACATAAAAAGCATTATAGATAAGGGTGGCACAAGATAAAACCACCACTCATTCACTCTTTTATCTGCTGATATCCTCTCAAACTCAAGTAGATTGAAAAAACAAAAAGATGAAGTCTCTCACTCTAAAATCTCAGTTCTTAAACTTGTCAAGGCCATACAATGCAACCAAACTCCACATGAACCCTCCTTTTCTAGTGCCAACTCTAATCACTTCCAAGCTGAAAAAACACCATGCTAAAACCACCATCTCAAAAGCCAAGTTAACTACACTAGAAACCACACAAAAACTCAAACATTTTTCACCAACAAATGAAGAAATGATAAATGGACTATCTAGAAACTTGATATTGGGCACTGTGTCTATTGGAGTGATTGTGTTCTTGATGGGAATTGATGAGCAAAACAAGGCACTTGCATGGGGTCCAGAAGGGCCTTTACTTGAGGACTTCTGGGATAACATGAGAAGATATGGACTGTATGCATTGACAGTAAGTACTGGTGTTCTTTATGCTGTTTTTGAGCCTATTGTGCAGTTGCTAAAGAACCCTATATCTGCTATTCTCATTCTGACAATCATTGGTGGTGGTCTTTTCATTGTTTCTCAAGTAGTTTCTGCTATGACTGGTGTTAATGAGTTCAGTTATCAGTACAGTTACTAGTTATGTATCAATTGTATTTGTGTTGTATCTTTACTTTCTTGTGTGTAGTAGTACAATTGAACAAATGGTTGGTATATTGTTACTCGGATTTTTGCATACTACGAGGAATAATGCTAGGTCAACAAAATTGTATACAAAAATTTTCACAAAATATATATGTGGTTAAGTTTTGTCCTGGTGGATTATATGTTTAAATCCAAAAAATACACAAATCATCGGACTGAAGATAAGTTCGTTCTTCGGTGATAAACTGTAAACTTTGATCTAAGATTTTGTGTTTGTGGACGGAGAAGCAGGGGATAACAGAATTTACTGATAATACAGTTTAATATCGTCGAACCTCTGCATCATCCTCTTCGAATATTTATGCTTTCATTTTCCTGTACGTTTCCAGTTTTAACTCCAATGCTCCAATTTTTAGAGCCGGCAATTCGTTCGTTTCATATACTTTCTCGTCGTGTATTTTCGTGTTTTGTGTCATGAATGTCAAACTCAAATCCAACCAGTTAAGGATTCGTTTCGTGTTCGTGTACCTTCATTTCGTGTACGTTTCATTTCGTGTCGTGTACCTAAGGGTAAACCCGAAACTGACACTAAATTCATCCGTGTAATTTCGTGTTCGTGTACTTTCGTGCTTGTGTACCGAAAAGGTCAACCCAAACCTGTAATTTTCGTGTCGTGTACTAAATTGCCGGCTCTACCAAATTTTATCCATTTGTCTCCAGAGATGTATGAACTTTACTTTATGTAAAAAGTGAAGATATTTTCAAAACGGGGATTGAAAGATCAAGAATGTATCAAATTGTGGTGTATACAGATACAACAGGGCAATTGAGTTGTCAAGATTGAAAACAGAAATGGCTATTGAGTATGCTCGCGCATTATATATCAACAAATACTCAAACAAATCCCCGTGATGAGACTAAACACTCGTCATTATTGGTGTTTAAACTAACTGGGATCAATATCAGACCTCAGACATATATTTCTCAGTAACAGCCCAACAGGCAACTCATGATAACTGAAATGAGGAACTCATGATAGCTGACGTTCAACTAGGAATGGTTTGAAAGTCATTGCCACTGCGATTGCCTCGACTAGATTCAATATGAAGAAGACCATCTGTGGACCTGCATTTTAGTGCACATAAGCGCCAAGCAGAGAAGCTTTTGGTTATCAATATATCAAGTGCACACTATTCAAGATTTCTCTTCTAATGTGGTAGAAGTGTGCAGATCAGGAGTGCTCAAGCGCATTCCATCATAAAAATTTAGATAAGGAAAAAGAAAGAGTCGTAGATAAATTTTATAATAATAAACGACAAATAGTTGAAACACAGAATAAGGTAGAAGACAAGACAGTATTGGCGCGGATAATTCCAACTAAAAATTAGAAGTCCTACCTGGTAGAAAGGCAGCATCTAGGCGACCTTGTGCCCAGGAAAGGCTGCATATACAAAGTTGCTTTAGAACAATGAGATTACTGGAAATAAAATATTTGAATGCGACACAATCTATGAACACCACAAATCTATACAACAAATGATCACTATGCCATACGACTGCAGTTATTCCATTTATGAGTTCTACTACAGCTAATTCTGCCTAGTGTCTATAAGCTGAGGTTATGCTTACTACTTGGTCCTACTGCTTCTTCGCAAAAATATTGCTTACTGTGGGCTGTTAGTATGTGGTGTGGCACTATAACAAAGTTTTTAAACACATATGCTACTCTAGGTCAGCTAGCTTCACGCAATCAGCAATGTAGGCGATGGCTTCTGTTCCTCCAATCGTATTGTGGAAGGAGAAGAAATTAGGAGTATTTGTGATAATAAACAAATTTTGAAAACTGTAAATGTGGCACTTCTTAGTCTGGATTAGGTTATACCACTGGACAGTGGACAACATTTGATGATCCCTCGAAGTTTTTGATGCAGGAATAATTTATCTGATGCTCAACTCCACGGTTATTTAGATCCTTGCATGGCCACTCATGATTTTGCTACAGACTTGCAGGACTACTTGGGATCTTGTATCTATACAGATAAAATTCAGCAAACTGGACGTACTCTCATTTTTCTTTCACAGGTTTAAAATGGTTCTACATCGTAGGTGGTTTACTTATTACTATTTACATCAATTGCGGAGGAAGTTCAGACCTAGTATGAAGACTTATAGAATACCTTGAAAGCTGAGTAGTACATATATATGAGAAGATAGAAATATTAACTTTCTTGCATATTTAAAATATGAGAAGGAAGAAGATAGACCCAAAAGAAGCCTTACAGTGCTCCTCCAACAGCTGGACCGACTGCCTTTGATAGTGACATAAGAGTCACGGCAAGGCCATTTGCAGCCCCTCTTTGGTGTTGGTCCTGTTGTGAGCATATGAGATATTGAATGAGAAACCATAATGAAATAACTAAGATACAAAAGATCAAATATCAACGCTATACAATTTCCAAAATATAAATTTACCACAGCCCTGTTTTGCATTATGAACAAGCCAGTAATAATGGAAACCTGATGAAGAAAACACTACGTTAAACTTTAACGATTGAGCATGAAAATAGCATCCGCAATGACAACCCTAAGATTTATCTGCATGAAAATACCATATTAGCTAGGGTATGCACATATACAACACAGTCCAACCTGTCGGATTCTTAAATTTAAAAATATAGGATTCTCAGGACATCGAGTGTGTAGTATAACGAGTTTAACATATTCACCAATGGGGATTGCAGTACCCTATTTCTGTAGGAAAGTTTATATAAACAGAGGAAATTTTTTGGCCAAAACAAAAAACTAGCATACTGCTGCCTGCCCTCTAATATCTAGACTACATTCCGCCACCTATTTCTGTCACTCAACTGCCATGTCGTAGAAGCATATAAAGGCCACACTAATTATCACCAATCATCTCAGGCGATGTTTATTCGGCATCCCAACAATTGTGCTCACGAGGTCACCAGAACTAACTTGTCGACATCTTTGACCGTCATCCCTATCATTCTCTTGCAAGTCAGCAATCACATACAGTTTCCGGAAAGTAAGTAAATTGGCAATGGTTTTCAAACAGCATTGGTCTTTAATACAGAAGGAGGAACAGAACATCTATATAATTATGAAACCAGGGAAGATTTTGTAAATTCACAACAAAGATAACTCATACAATGAAAATTCAAGATTGCAATAGGTTATTCGAGTTAGAAAAGAACTTACAGATAATATATTTTTCAATATAGAAGCGCAGTTCAGCACAATTACAAGGATAAACCCAGATAGTGTTGCTATAAATGTGTAACTTGTCAAAAGCGGGATAGAAATGACCTATAGAAAAAAATATCGAACTGTGTCAATGCACCAGAGCAATTTTTGGCCATAAAATTGATTATTTCAGAAAGAAAAATAAAGTCTATCAGAGTCAAGTGCTTACTCCCGCGATGCGAGCTATCAAGATGAAGCCAACTTTCTTTTCCAGTAGAGGGTACACTAAAATTTGGAAGATCAGAAGTCCAATACCTGAACATATCAAAAGTTAAAATTTGAAGGTCTACTATATTTCGGACTCAGTAGGAAAATTAATTAAAACTTGCTGAACTGGATTTTCCTTTCGTTTTAATTAAGTCCAGTGCGGGAGAAAGCTTTCAGTATCTAGAAATATAGTAATGTTAACTACCTACAAGGCCCTGAAATCCATGTCAACTTTTGAGTATGGAGATAGTGAATGAACACAAACAAGATAAGAACTATGTTGTAGTCTTTTCATTTCTGTGTACGAAATCCTAATAAGAACTATCAAAGACTAGGATTATTGCCCGCGTTGCTTAGGCAATTTTTTTAAACTATCAAAGATGTTGATCCTACTTCCTCAGGTGGTGGTACAAATTTATTGATAATAATATGCTAAAACTTCCTTGATATCATCACAATGTAAGAATGCAAGTTTTCGGTTGTATGACATATTAAAGATGATCCTTATAAAAAGGACAACTGAAGTGAGATTAGAGAATGATAATTTAGTTAGAGGTCAAGCTTCAGATGCCTTGGCGCTAACTGAAATGAGTATAAACAGGACAATGGAATAAGATGAAGTACCTGAGATTACAAGAACTTCACCAACGTCCTTGGTTGAATAACTCAGCCCCCCTAACCTCCTAGGGCTCACAGCCCATAAAGAAAATATCTATGAGGTATAAGGTGCAGTCATCAGTACCAACAAAATAAGCACTTTGTTTATTAGATATGTGCAAGAATTTAACTGATATTATACTGGAAAGTACCATCTATGACAATACAATCATATTATGAAGCACTAGATCATTACTAAAACTTCTACTTAAAACAGTGCAAAAATACATGTGAACCAAACATTAAAAGTGTTATATACTGTTAAAACTTGGACGCATCCAATATTTCGGACAAAGATGGTATCTTACCTCCGAGTAAGCCATGTCATGGAGCGAGAAAACACAGTAAACAATTATAGATGACATCAGCGGCCAATTAGTAAAAAGGCTTCCTTTTGAATTTGATTTTGTCTCTTCATGTGCATATTCAGTGGCATCAGACACAAAGGGTGCGCTCTCCAAATTTTTAATTGAGTCCACACTTGAAATCCTGTGTAATTCATGATCATGCAATGTTTCCTGCAATTTTCGTGGTTTCTGTCAGTTTAAGGATAATGGAGGCTGGCATGCATAATGTGTATAATTCTCATTATGACCCCTAAAAAAGAAACTATAAAATACTCAAGCTAAATTAAATTGTCTTCTTCTTATAGGATTTTGTGACCATTGGACTCCTAAACATAGTTCAATATTCATTTATATATCAGGTTTGAGATTTGCTCTAAATATCTGCATGGCACAGATACATGCTACTATCACTAACTTCAACCTACAAGGCTGCCACCTCGTCTCTGTTAATATATTGGTCAATGCACAGGCTTCTATGAATCCTATGACAAGAGTTCTGCTATTATAAACTCACTCATTAATTGTATCATGCACAACTCATGCTCAGAAGTACTTAAACAATAGTTTCTTTGTTTTTCATTTGTAAGGAGAACCTAAATCTAGTCCATCAATGGGGTTTCTGAGAAACAAGAACCTGAGTTCTGTCGTTTACTACTATAAAGCACTTTCTGCAATCTTGAGTCAGTCACTTGGTAGAAACAGAGAATGAATAAGCTCAATGAAAATATATAATTCCCCTTGGCGAATGGATTAAATCTTATTTAAAAGTTTTGGTGAGGAGCTTTAGTTCATACTTATTTGAACTTTTACCACAGAGAAGAGTGTTGGAATAAAATCTTATCTTATGCCAATGGATAGTGTCAGAGTATTCTTCAGTGAACTGATATTTTTTCAAGCATGTGATATTTGGTAATCATTTTTAATCTAAAGTTTCCGCAAATTTGGACTGTACTATCGAATAGAAAAACAGATAACAACACAGTTAAAGATAGAAGATTACGACTGCATAAAATAGAACTAACCGGAATCCAAAGGCAAGCGATATCCACAACCAGCGCAAAAAGTGATATAACAAGGCATGGCAAGAAGTATGGGAATCTGTGAAATAGCTCAAAATTTAAGCACATGAACTCCAAAAATAGTGTGGTGATAAAGCACGAAAAGTGTTTTACCTTCCAAAAAGAGATTGTGATGTAAAAAGATCTGGAAAATTTTCTGCAGGCTAAAATGATTGAAATAAAACAGAAGATAAACTAAGTGGTTAGTTGGAGCAAAAAAAATAAAAGAGTCTGGATAAATAAAGAAGTAACTTTCGAATTTCCCTATCGTGCATGACTTCAGATCTAGCATAGATGCAAAAATATAAATGCAGGCATAAAGCCAAACAAGAACATAAGCTCTTCGCCTCTTCCTATAATATAACTTAGCAACAGGTAGATGTTATCTCAGCCAATAATGACATTGCAGTAATAACTAGTTTGTTTCTGTCATTCAAGTGATCAGGTTCTCATTTTACATACTAATATACAATCAGTAATAAAAACAATGAAGTGCCACTATAGTACTTATGAAGTGCTTATAACTTGTTAATCAAAAGAGAAAATCGTCTAAAAGTCACTCGATTTCTGTCATATATGGTTTTAAAATTTGAATTACAATCAGCCTGCTTGGAGTTTCTTGATTCAATACCTTCATGATAATACCAGTAAATATTTTTTAGAAGGATCTAATTACGGATACTCTTTTTATTTCCTTTTTAATCAGGCAAGAACATCATATAAACCCACACCCCACGTCTCCTGAGAGACCCCTATCCATTTTTCACCCTGGCACTACCGTCTCGTACAGGACTTTGGTGCAGACCTTGGTAAAGTGGGGAGAGGATTAAGAACTGGGCCAAAGCCCTTTGCTTCTTTCAATGTTACTGCTAATCGTATACAGTTAATTTATCGAAACAGAACAGCAAGTAATCAATATGATTTCGCCACACCAGTTTTTAAATAGAAAAGACTTGGATTAAAAAAAAAAAAACCTGTGCAAGAAAGCCTCCCAAAGCAGGTCCAATTATCAATCCTGTGCCCCATGCCGCTGTAACCTGTAAAATTTACTTCAAATTATATTCTTACATTAACAATTACCTGTTGCTCCTCAGATTGATAAGGAACGAAAGCACATGAAAGCATAGAAAAGTAAAGGAAAGAAGTCCATCACTTCTCACTAGTGTGCTCCGGCATTTTGATATGGACAGAGAGTCAAGGAAATATGATTGGAAATGAAACTTACAGTTGATAGTCCTAAGGCCTGGTGTTCTTCCCGAAAAATTTCGCATGCATATGCCTGTGCATAATGGAAATATTAACAGAAATACACAGCTGAGACATGTAGTAATTCTTTGCTTAAAGTCTAAAACAAGTAAATAAAAATTACTTTTATAGGTCCAAGTAAACCATCTAAGCTTCCAAGAAGAAACCTCGTGATAATGGCCATCCAATAGTTTGTACTAAGACCGAATAGAGTGTTGAAAATAACTCTGCAATGAACAATAAGAATTTATTTTAAAATTTATAAACAATAAACTAAATGGAAATAGACAAAGAGAATTGCAAAAATCAGCAAGGGCAGTCTGTTTCATACACTGTTGAAGTGCCTATGATAATGATTGGTTTGCGACCATATTGATCCGCCATTTTGCCCCAAAAGACAGATGTTAGAGCCCTTCCAAGCATATACGATGACCCTTCATAAAGGAATTAGAGGACTTCACCGAGTCAAATGAAATTTACTGATAGAATGACATCAAAATTTACGCATATGTAACGAAATTTCTTCATAAAGGAATTAGAGGACTTCACCGAGTCAAATGAAATTTACTGATAGAATGACATCAAAATTTACGCACATGTAATGAAATTTACTCACCCACAAAGCCAGCATAGTAACTAATATCTTCTTCTTGTTCTGCAATATTAAAATCCTCTACCTGTGACAGATTAAGTAAATACAGGACATTTTGTTCAATTTTCATCAACTTAATCAATATAAGCAGTTATCATACTTGCATTAGATGGTAATGCACTTGCAGAGTTGGTGCATAACTGCATATGATCTTCTGATTACAAGGTCTCCCCCAGTATTTAAAGACAAGTGTAGCAATACAATATAAATTTTCATGAACTATATATGGACACATCTTAGTATTTTCAGATCCCAACATGGCAGTCTGAGTACTGCAATTGGTGAAACATGGGTTGCTTGAGATTTTAAAGTGCTGCATGAGCAAGGTTAGGCAGGACTTTATTGCATCATTCAATGAAACACAAATCCTCATTCTCATCTTTCTGTTTTACATTATTAATTTATGTGGCTAAAATAAAAATCTATACCCCATAAATTTTTTTGTGGGTTTAAATCTGAAAATATCTTTCGAGACTCTTGTAAAGGGACCATAGATTTAGCAGCTGAAGCTGCCTCTGCAGCCAGTGTATCACATGGCTGGTGGTAATCTGTTGTTGAGATCTTTGAACTGTTAGTTAACAATTTGGGTTTTAAAGAATGGACTGTGGGATATATTGTGGCTAGAAGGAATAGTCCATAGCTGAAAGATTCATAAGATGTATGGCAGGCACAACGCAATCAATAGTGTCTGAATTCACTAATCTGCCAATGCAGCTCAGGCCACTAGTGATGATTGAAGAGTTCATGCATGGATATGCTACTGCATGCAACAAAGCTCAATCCTGTGATGACAGTTTTTCTCCTGTATTTGATTTTTGTTTGGAGCCGTCAAGTGTGTTTATTGTATCGACTGGTTCTGGTACTTTGCCATTTCTGGTCTTATTCGGCCTCTATGGACATGCCCTGTAGTCTTGTATCAGATTAGAATTTTATGGATTATTTAAGATTTATCAATACCTAATATGAGCTAGAAAATTTGTAATCATTATTGTACTCCTTTCGACGTCCTAATTTGCCATCTATAAGCTACCATAACACTGTAGCAGAATCTTGTTTAGCAAAAATTAAAAGAATGTGCCTCAAGTACATCCATCATCTGAACATGCACGGGTCAAAGATTCATAATGAACCTGACTAGTGGAAGGGATACATCTTTACCACAAGAATAAATTCATGATCATCTAATATGTAAAGCAATTATATAATCCTATATATTGTGCTTACCATAAAATAGAGGAACGGGAAGAGAGATAATATTGGCAGCACTGAACAAGTGAAAAAGGAAGAAAAAAAATGTTAGAACTGTTTTTTTTAGCAGAAAACCAATTCTACGAAAGGAAAATCAATTGCAGTGGCATGGAGTAGCATAAAATCATATAGGTCTGAGATATCAGTTTTGCGTTGTGTTCTTGAGACCAACACATGGCACAACTGGATGCAGATACCATGACATGGAGAGACACAGTATAATTAATTACTTTTACTCCTGTATAAAGAAGTTCTTACCTATCATACTCCTACATATTGTTAGTCTGTAATTTTTTCTGAGACTAGATTTACGTGTCACTGTATCCCTATGAGCAGGAATGAAGCAGAGGCTAGTGTTTCCTTTAAAAGGTTCATTACCATCTTTCCCATTCCTAATGCCAAATTAGAAATTTAGGACAGTGGGTATAGGTGGCGGAACCAGTGGGGTGGCAACCTAGGCTCAAGCCCCGGCTAAACAAAAAATTTAGTAGATTTTTTTCAAATCTTAATTTTTAGTTAAAAATCAGTAAAAAGAATTTGTTAAGCCCCGGCTAGCATCAAAATATTGACGATATTTCATTTTAGCCCCAGCTGTTTTGCAATCCTGATTCCGCCACTGGTGGGTATTTGTTTCATTTGGTTACTTTGAATTTCTTAAATACAGTTATCAGTCCTGTCTGTTAATTGGTGAATCTGATGGGAAATGATTTTAATTTGATCGATACCAATCTCTACAATTGTTCTTTGATAATGTAGCCAGTGCAGTAGTGCATCTCTGCAGATATCATAGATTTGGACATCAGAAACATGAGGTTCAGATAACCTTAGTATCTTTAAAGTCCTTTGCAGTGTATGTGAGATATCAAAATAAACATCCTTTTAGTCGAACTACTAGACATTATGATGTTCAAAACTCATTACCTGCTTCCTGAATTACTCGGTAGACAGAAAATAGAGTATACATGTAGACGAAAACATGGCAATCGAGAAAAGTTACCAAGAAGAAATGTGCAAGGGGATTTGTTGTACCTGTTGCAAGCACCACCATCCAGATTAGGAAAAGTTCCTTGACCGGAAAACCGTGCTGCATCGCTTTATACTGATCTACCTTGCACCCTGGGCAATTCTCACAGTAAGTTTTGTTCAAGAGGCTCTCCTTAACATCCTCCCCTGCCATTTTCTGCAACCAAAATGCTCTCTAAGTCTCTACTGCATGTAACAACGTAAACATGCACAACCACAAACTGTCATAACCTTGACGCATAAAGCTAACTATATAATCAACTGAAAAGTACTACAGCTAAAACAAGAAATAATAGTGAAATTTTCTTTCCGGAGACAGCTTACATCAAACAAATCGTGACAAATAAGCTTGACAATTAAGCATGTGCATGCAGTTTAATAATTGATTGCAAAGCAAACTCTTTTAGAAGCATGCAAAATGACAATATTGTTTACATCAAAGAAAATAATCATTCACAGAAATCGACAGGTACTCTTCAACTCACCCTACAATGGTAAGTTCACATCAAGTAACATAATCATCTACACTTCTCTTTCTCTTTTTGCATCCATTCATTCATCTAAAAGTATATACTCCCTCCGTCCCGTTTATATTCGCCACATTTCCTTTTTCGTCTGTCCCAAAAATATTGGCCAAATTTCCTTATTAAAGCAAATAAAGAGTTAAATATGTTAAGTTTTTCTAAATATGGTAACATTTGAGGCCAAGTTAGGTAACATTTTCTTGACTGCTAAATACGTGGATTTAGAATGGTGGCCAATATTAGTGGGACAGAGGAGTATAATTTAAGAGTTTGGGATTTTTACTTACCAATCTTCATTGAGTTTACATCCTAAATTTGAAGTCGGACGAAGGTATATACAATTATAAGAGAAAAACGCCCCTAAGTACGTAGTTAGTGAAGTTATATGAAAAAATAGATAATAACTGAATTTATGTTAGCTTACTAGGAGCTATTTTTTTATAATATTTATAACGAGGGAGCTAAGAGTCTGTTGGAGATGCTATTTTCATATACCAACTTCATATAAGAACAGTAAAATTTTCTTATTAAAAAAAGACGATTTGTTCACTTATATGAAGTTTAGAAAGTACTCCCTCCGTCCCAATAGATTCTTAACATTTGAAACAGAGTGTTCGGCACGCATTTTAAAGCTCTTATCTATCATAGTTGTATAATTTATTTTTAAAATTTTTTTTTTTTGAATAAAAATTTAGACATTTAATTTTTATTCAAAAAAAAAGTTTCTAAAATAGTTTATGCAATAACAGCTTTAAAATGCGAACACTTCATTTCAAATGTTAAGAATAGTGGGACGGAGGAAGCACGTTTATAGTTGCAACATATTTGGAGATTTGGAGTCGGACAGTAAGAATTTTACGAACACTTATCAAACAGCTGGGCTGGGGTGCATGTATTGTACCATATTTGGAGTCGGTGTCTCTGGTAGGGAACACAAAGTACGTTAATAATTGTAAAAATAAAATGAATAAGATATTTTAGTTGTTTGAATTAATTGAGATGTATTCATGTAAAAACTAGAACACATATAATTGATAAATTTTAAATTTGTATTTGTAGTAAACTAAAATTAAAATAAAAGTATATAAAAATATAGAAAATTGAACCAGGTCACCCTAAGACAACATTCTGACAATTTGTAATATAATAATTGAGCGTATTTATGTAAATACAATGGATAAATATAATATTTACAAAGTTCTTTTATTCTATATGAGATTTTTTCCTGAGCTAATAGTTTTCTTTTGTACTTCTCTGTCCCATTCAATTCTCTAAGTTATTTCTTGGCACGTTTTTTAAGACTTGTTTAAAGTATAGTTTCACAATATTTTAAAAAATAAATTTATTTCTGAATAAAAGTTTAAACATTAAACTTTTATTCAGAAAAAAAATTTCAAAAAATTTATGAAACATTTTATAATAATCTTGAAATACGTGCAAATAGTGCAGTTAGACAATTAATGGGACGGAAGAGTAGTTGCAGGGAATTGAAAACTTGAAAGTAACCTGTTAAATCAGCTAATGATTACTAAATTTTTGGTAACTTTTTACTTTGGTTTAGTTGTATTCTCTCCAAATGTGTTTCTCTTCTGATTAATAGAGTCTAAACTCGTGTTCTCCTGTTTCAAAATAATTATACCTTTTATTAATAGAAAATTATGGACACACTTAAATCTTATCAATCAAATTTATATTTATTTTGAAACTTTTTATTATCTAACCTGATCCTTGCATATTCTTTCGTTTTAGCATTCTACAATTTTATCTTATCGTCTAATTTTTTTTATGTTTGTATGCGCAGGTTTGTAGATGATCTTCTTTTAAGATCTATATTCTAAGATTTATCCGATTAGTCACGTACATAGAGGTTAGTTTTCAAATTTTTATAATGTAAATATCATGTTTGAAACAAACATGCATATCAATGAAGTTCTTACAAAGAAAAATAAAAATCAATCCTATTTTAAATATAATATAGATGTTTATATATAAAAAAAAGAAAATTATAGACGTACTTAAATCTTATAAATCATATTTATGTTTAAAAGCAGCATTTTCCAAATTTATCTTATCATCTAATTCTTTTTATGTTTGTATGCGCAGGTTTGTCGATGATCTTCTTTTAAGATCTATCTGATTAGTCACGTAGAGGTTAGTTTTCAATTTTTTATATCATATATATTCTGTTTGAAACAAGCATGCATATCTATGAAATTCTTACATAATTTCGATTTCAATTATCAGTATAAAAATGTAAAATATTCGTGCATTATGTATTATGAATTTCATTCATTAAAGT